>JBAMJV010010364.1:0-219205 GCA_037951105.1 Echinarachnius parma | reverse complement strand
GAATGGCCCATATGGAGACTTCAGAAGAAGAGCCATGAGAAGAGAGGTGCACTTGTGATGGTGTTAATAAGGACCTGCTCCTGAGCAGAACCACCAGAAGAAGAAGTATTATAACATCCGTGGTTGATTAGTTTCTTACTTAATTTATTTCCCCGTCCATAGATAAATAACTTCCATCTTGTAAAATATGTTTGCATAACATCCCCCAAATCAAAACAAAACAAAAACAAACATTATTTTGGGGTCGGGGCTCGATCCCAGGGAGAGCCCCCCCCCCCCCCCCCCCGCCCCCCCCCCCCCCCCCAACCGCCTCTTTTTTATTTTTTTAGAATGGAGGGGCCCCAAAACAACAATTCAGTAAAACAAAACAGGGTCAACAAAGTTGGAGTACTACTTGAGCTTGAACTTATTTATTCTCGCACGATGAATTCTCGAGCAACAACGCACTAAGCTTTCCATAAATTACCGAGTCGGATATTCTTGTTCGGATAATAGAGATTCTTGACCCGAGAGACTTCTATGATTCATTCGGTTTTTGCGTGATCGCGATCGTGACGTACGAGTGCATGATCTATGTGCGTGCATCGATGCGGTGATTTTTCGCGTGTTCTGTGGTGCTTGCTTGTACGGTGAACATGCATTGTTTGTCGGGTGAGTTCAGGGGAGATTAGTCACAAAACGCCGGTACCACAAACGTAAGTCAGCTGTTGGTAGATGCGACACAAGCAGCGGTTCAAAGACAAAGGCAAAACAATCAGAAACAAGGTAAGTTAACATAAAATAGAAGTCTAGTCTAGTTGAGACTGTAATTGAGAATGAGAGTAGATCTGTAAGTGTAATTTTGCAACAATTACAATTCTGTCAAAAGAGGAATTTATTATTTTATGAATTGAATTAGAATGAATTCCATGTTTTTATTTGTTGTTCAATCCGAACATGTTTGTGGATTTTTTTTTTCCTCACAAAACTCACAACTTCACAGGAAAAGATGTAAATTTATTTGATTTCACAATTTGATTGCGATAACATGCTCATTTTAATGGTTAACATGTCTTAGCCTCTTCTTTTTCAGAATTCTCCCCCCCCCCCCCATTTTCCTTGAAGTAAGTCATTAAGTGCACGTCATACTTTGTTAAAAATGTTACATCGTCACTCATCAGAGTATCAGACATCAGTCTTTTCTTCAAGTTCCTAATTAGAGTAAATCATAAAATGTAAAATAATGCTGAAAACTGCTTCAAAGAGTAAATCATGCTAAAAAATGACTGGTTGATTTGAGATTTGAATTGAAGAGTTCCGGTTCAGCTACATCTGACACCTTCGTGTCAAGACAAGCTTCGTGTCAAGAGCCACGAATTGAAGAGTTCCGGTTCAGCTACATCTGACACCTTCGTGTCATTGACACCTTCGTGTCAAGAGCCTCTGGCCAGGAGTAGCTCACAAACATACAATTCGTTTTATATTATTTCATTGTGTGTGTTTGTTTGTTTGGCCGTCTTTGTTTATTGGCCTTTTTTGTTTGTTCGGCCGTCGACTTACAATTTAATCGTCGTGTGGCCACCTGATTGAGGAGATGAGACATACGGAGCCACTATGTGCAACTTCAACCTCCTACAAAGTGACATAATAATCAACAAGTTGATTGCGGTCGCTACCAAGGAAGAAGAAGATCTGATCACCTGTCTCCAAGATGCCTGCAGAGTATTTGTACTATTTGGAGATGATTGGTGGCTATATACAAATTATCAGAAGGTCGGACAGAAGAGGATGATCGAAAGGCACTCTCTTCCGAGACGTGCCCACATTGAGACAAAAGAATGGATTGCATCTAATCTATTTGTCCGGCTGTGGGCACGTCTCTGAAGAGAATGCTGATCAAAATGCCCTGCTGCAGTTGTCAATATCTGTCCTAATTAGTTTGTTTTTTTGCTGATTTTTCTCCTCCATATTTCAGACCAAAGCAAAGATGGGTGATACAGCCTACAATACAGGCTTCCAGTCCAGTTGCGTCTTATCACAGGTCTACTATATCAACAAAATCTAGCGCTTAAGCTTTCATGGCCTCTTTTACATTTTACTGAAATATTTTACTGTCGGCGGTAGAAGAAGGGCCGACAGTAAAATATTTCAGTAAAATGTAAAAAAGGCTATGAAAGCGCAAGATTTGGCGATCAAATCACTTATCTGTCATAAGGATTGCTTGTGGAGTACTGTAAGATGATCAGTCATCACTTTGAGGAGAAGATGAATGCCCAGTCTATCTGACCTATTGCATTGCTATTTGATGTTTAAAAACATGTACTACATGATATTCATCACAATTTTGTCCCTGTTTCTCCGAATTTCAGACCAAAGCAAAGATGGGTGATACAAGAAGAGTCCCAGTTCAGCTACGTCTGATCACATATCTGTCGCCGGGCATGCCTGTGGAGTACTTTGAGATGATCAGTCATTACTTGGAAGAGAAGATGAAATGTCCAGTCTATCTCATCTACGAAAGCCGCTGGACTGGGCCTCCCGACGACAGACCAGACCCTTTCACCCTGGACCATGTGGACCTAGGTAATGATTGTATAGACCAGGGCTTAATTGCATGAAAGACTCTAAGTAGTTACTTTGTTCAACTGTTTCTAATACAAAATTTGTCCTAAACTGATTTAAAATATGGAGTATTGATAGCATTGGGCACTTTTGTAGCCTTTGTCATGAACTCAATCAATCAAAGAAGAATTATTATATGAGTTTATTTTTCTTCATGGTGCATATCAAAATGAAAATAAAGATTCTGCTAGGATTGAAAGATCATGCACCTTTTAACGCAGGTTGATAATATCCTTCCTATGTTTTCATGTTTTGTGTGTCCAATTGCAGCTTTCATCAACGCACAGCCTTTCATGAAGTTGCTTGACCGAGCCAAGGACCACGCTGAGCACCTCCCCGTGGCCCCTCTATTCCCTCACCCCAAGTCACACGGACAACCAATCTACTTCTCGGATGTCATCATTCATGCAGATAATGTGTAAGTTAGTGCTTGAAATTAACTCTGTTTTTTTTCTTCTAGGTGGGCCAGTCTGGCAAGTAAAATAGAGCCATATCTAATCTTGCTGGCCCATATCCTGAAATGGGTGGCTGGAAACAAAGAAAGACATTATAAAGTCGGTAAAATTTATTGCGAAGTCAGGCAAGTAAAATTGGACATTGATAAAATGTTGGTGGCCTGAAGCTGGCATGAAGTGCTAATTACAAGCCTTGTGTTAGTATAAAAGACACTAAACTCACAATCTCTTTCACTTGTACATTGGTCTTGACTTATAAATTGGATCTAGGCAGATTTTGCAAAGTATTTTTTTACCCAGTAGTTCCAGATTAAGTGGAGAAAGTTCCATGAAGAAATATAAGTCAATGTTTGGACATACATTACCCATTTAACATGAGTACCCATTTGAATGTTACCCAATTATATGGAGACTATGCTATACAGTTTTTTATCTCACAAGCAGGAAAGGGCTATTACCTACAAGGTCCTTGGAGTGAAAGGAAGGTTTTGTTGTGGTTCAGAGGGTGCATTATATAAAAACAATTAGATATTGGGTTGACCTGGGAACACTGTGAAAATAGAAGTTCAGTTAAAGGTACCCATAAATTATGGCTTACATAACATGAAAATATCACAGAGAGATTAATAATGAAGACCCTGTCCCATTGTGATAGTGATATGTGTAGCAGTGATAGCAGTCCCACAGTTTTATATCTTGATTTATGTAGATTTGTTGGCTTGCATATCAAAGCATCTTTTGACCCAGGTAATAATGCCATTGTAAAGTACTGAGATATGAATATCAATTTTATTGGGTGTTTTTAAAAATGTAAATATTATAATTTATATGATTATGATTATCATCATCATCATTATCATCATCATCATCATCATCAACCATGACTCCCACCACCACCACCACCACCACCACCACCACCACCACCACCACCACCACCACCACCACCACCACCACCACCACCACCACCACCACCACCACCACCACCACCACCACCACCACCACCACCACCACCACCACCACCACCACCACCACCACCACCACCACCATCACCATCACCACCATCAGTATTATTATTATTATTATTATTATCATCACATTTCACATTTCCGCAGCAAAAAGTACAAGGAATTCAAAGACATGCGAGGTGTGAATTGGGCGTACAGTCACCCCAACTCACCCAGTGGGGTCCTCACAACACTCAATGAACTCAAGAAGATGGGAGAGACTGTCATGTTCTTTGGACACATCATACAATCAGGTATGTAATAATCATAATGCAAATAATAATGATAGTTATGATAGAGTCAAATATGATGAAATATAAGTAAAAATAGTTGAGCTTTCAGATCTAGCAGATCCTTCCTCTGGGTGTGAATATGTTTATGGCACGCTCAGAGGAAGAATCAGATCCTTCCTCTGGGCGTGAATATGTTTATGGCACGCTCAGAGGAAGAATCAGATCCTTCCTCTGGGCGTGAATATGTTTATGGCACGCTCAGAGGAAGAATCAGATTCTTCCTCTGGGCGTGAATATGTTTATGGCACGCTCAGAGGAAGACTCAGATCCTTCCTCTGGGCATGAATATGTTTATGGCACGCTCAGAGGAAGAATCAGATCCTTCCTCTGGGTGTGAATATGTTTATGGCACGCTCAGAGGAAGAATCAGATCCTTCCTCTGGGCGTGAATATTATGGCACGCTCAGAGGAAGAATCAGATCCTTCCTCTGGGCGTGAATATGTTTATGGCACGCTCAGAGGAAGAATCAGATCCTTCCTCTGGGCGTGAATATGTTTATGGCACGCTCGGAGGAAGAATCAGATCCTTCCTCTGGGCGTGAATATGTTTATGGCACGCTGAGAGGAAGACTCTGTTAGATCTGAAAGCTTGGCTGATAGATCAGTTTGGGATTAAAAATATTAGGGATGTAGGATGTTACAAGTATGCAAAAGGCCACAGTAAACATGAAATGCATGTTAATTGCATTTACTAGCGTATTGCATGTTACAAAAACAAAAATATTAATTACTATAAATATGTTTCTTTAAATTCTACTGGAGCATGATGCGAGTCATCACTCAGTCATGATAAGTATTGGATCCACGTTTGTTTCAGACCAGCGATGGGAGATGGTGTACATAGAGATGCTATATGGCCCCATGGGCGTTGACCAAAACAACATTCCATCAGTATGAAACCTCTAGTAGAATGGCTAAATGACATCAGACAAAACAATACAATATACTCTGGCTCTGAGTTGTGTATACACTACTATAGATACAGGGCTCCTCATTAACGTTGTTGTTGTTGTTGAAGCCTCATCTGGCAAAATTAAATTTGAATACAAACTTACTATATCATTGTCAGTTTGATCATTTGCTAGTTGCACAATCAGCCCCCAAAATATGAAGCAATGCATTTTTACTGGCCCAATGTTTTATTTCACTAACTCTGAACCAGCTGCCCATTGTTAGTGTCAAGCAATGATAAGTATATCCAAACATCTAGTCAAAGATTGAATGTTTTAAGCTAATAACATGGAAATTAAAACTTGTGTAGCTGATTACTATTGTTCTTCAAAGCTTATCATGCTCGAGTCTGTCAGGCACATTACATCAGGATGGTTAATTGAGAGCAACAGTACATGTGAATGGTATCATAATCTACTTAACATAGTTTAAGGTCCTTCACATAGTCGTACAACATATATCACATGTAACATCATTCATTAGATATGTTACTGATTGATCAATGGCATCCACTAATCCCCCGCTCCTAGATTTTGCAACCCCTTTAGAGTTTATACATGGACCACAGGTTCATGTAGGCAATGGGTTAACCTGTTCCCTACTAGATTTTGCAACCCCTTTAGAGTTTATACATGGACCACAGGTTCATGTAGGCAATGGGTTAACCTGTTCCCTACTAGATATTGCAATCTCTATAGAGTTTATACATGGACCACATGTTCCTGTAAAGGCTGTAGGCAAGGGGTTAACCTTTCACAGCAAGAGTACCACTGTTGTCATTTCATCTAGATCATATATTGCATTGGTCATTCAAATTGGATCATATTCATCAGGTTTATTTTGAATGTAATGGTATGTTGGGTGTGAGTGACAATTATAATGTACTTAACATAGCTGACTGGCTTACTCACGGTCACATGACATATCAGTCATTGATATTCATTGATAATCAATCGATTGATTGATGACATCCAGTGATACCCCAGCGTGACGTAAACATTCTACTGCCAAACCTTCTGTTGTTGTTGCATGTTCATATAGGTCACAGTGCATCACTAGTTCAATGAGAGATCATGTGCACGCCCACTGGCCACCCTGGAACGCAAGTGTACTAACACATTAAAGTGGCTGTGTTGTCGTGACAGAGGGCACTTTTCACAGCGCTCACAAGGGTTGTGTGGGTTTTGTAGCTTATACAGTGGAACGATAGAACCTCATAAAGCACTCTGATATTACAAAACTCTTTTATAACAAGGTAATTTTGTTGGTCCAATCTCTTTATATTTGGTTTGTTTCTTTACCCTGATATAACAAGATATCTGATAAGTAATATCCTCATTATAACTCGGTTCCACTGTATACACATGTAGGGCAATTGCACGGTAACGGAAGGACATTCAGACGCAATTTTTGAAATTAAATCAAATAATTCTAGAATCCTGCTTATTACATTTCTGAGACTCTTGGTGGGACACCTTTGATTTCCTATTTTTTAAATATTTTTGTTTACATTACGTTAATTAGATATGGACACTAATGAGGCCGGTAACGGAAGGATGGCAAAATGGACATGGATTTTCAAGCCCTTTAGTTATGATCCAATCTCTGTGAAGTTAAGAGGACTATCATGTAATATTATATGACCTATAAAGATACTGGTGTGCGATTGGTCAAAATGCTGTCACGTGACCATCGCTACAAGGATGAGAAGCGTTATATTGACCGGTAAATTACGTCACCGGTCAATATAACGGCGTTATATTGACCGGTGACGTAATTTACGTCACAATGGGTGTGCGAAGATGAACAATGTGCGCGTATTAGCATCCTGGCACGCGCAGCGTTGTTAAGCTTTCTACGGAGATTGCGCGATCCGAAAGTAAATTTGAAAGGAAGCTCGAATAAAGAAGCATTTTGCACAGCATTTCGATAATAACACGTCTGTTCTACTGGAAGGATTTCGATTTAATCTAATGATTTTCCCTTGTCCATAATTTTATTTCAACACCAAATTTATATTTATCTTGATTTGTATCTATATAGGTCATCATAATATAACAGATATTGACTTTTTCCTTCGGGAACCATATAACATTTCATTTCCCTTGGGGGAGTTATATTTTTGTCTCGGAATACTATATTTTTCCTCAGCGCTACGCGCTTCGGAAAAATATAATGTCCCTCGACACAAATATAACTTCCCTCGAGGATCTCAAATGTTATATTGCCCCTCAAGACAGTCAATATCTGTATAATATTGGCTCATAGTCCATTCCCTAATGTTCTAAGAGTATTACAACACTTATTTGAAAAAATATGTCTATTGGTATATTAATTACAAAAAGTTAATTGCTTCACTGTTCGGTAACGGAAGGACAGTAACGGAAGGACAGAGTTTTTTATTCATTAAAAATATAATTTAGGGCTGTCAAAAGACTGAATTTTGAATCTGAATACATAATGTGATATTCAATCATCCAATTTGGTACCTTAAAACAGAAAAATACTAAGAAAGGAATGCATAAAAATAAAGAAAATCTAGAAATAGGCACTGTGTAGTCCCATGTGTATAGGTTCATGTATGTTGTCTGTTTCTCCTATCGGGAGACGCCCAATATTTGTTTTAATCATGTAAACTGAAAGATATCATTATGTGATCATGATTTTTGAAAAAATAATCAAGAAAAAATAAACAAGATCAGAACTAATCCTCATTGGATTTTCCCACTTTTGGCTCATTTGGCGTGGAATTGCCCTGTATGCTAGAGTGTTATGCTCACACATAATTTTGCCTGATTCTAAAGATGTGGCTTTGCCTTATGCGCATCCCAGATTTCGACAACAACTTTAAAGTGGACTAATATAATATAATATAATAATAATATCCAATTTTTATATAGCGCTTATCACGATTGATAATCATCTCTAAGCACTTTACAATTTTATTATTACCCCGGTCATAGGATACAATGCGAACCAGCACACATTGTGTGCACCATCTCCACTCCCTTGGGAGTATTCCTTCCAAGCGCTCAGTGGGCTCAAGAAGATCGTTCACATAAAGGCTTTCACCTCCTACCGGTCCCCATTTATACACCTGGGTAGAGAGCAGCAATAGTGGATGAATTGTCTTGCCGAAGGACAAACGCGGTGGGCAGGGTTCGAACCCGGGATCTCACGATTGGAAAGCGCGCGCTCTACCAATGTTGCCACACCACTTCCACACGATTTCAAGCTTCTAATGATTGAAAGACAGATATTCTAGGTCAATAAACACAATTTTGTATGAAAAAAGTATGATTGTGGGTTCTTATAATTGGCTTTGAAATTCTAATGACACAAATTCGCGAGCGAGCTTGTTCTATCCCACAATGCACCAATTTGTGACGTGCGACCCTCACTATGCGCCTATCTATGTTTTTACACTGCAGCGAATGTGTTCTTTTGATCGGACCAATACAATGCTCGATCATAAATAGTTTAGTCCACGATGCGCCACTCAACCGTGCTTTTGAGCATTATTGCATTGTTGTACCGTTTGAAAATACTTGCCTGCCCGAAATTGTAACACGTTTGGCTTTCATTGGAATTTGAATAGACACAAAGTCCTGTAAACGTGGTTATTGAATTTGCTGGCTCTGCATGACCGGCTATTATGAATGACACATGCAGTGATCACAATGCAGTGGCACTGGAATCAAGCCTACTCAAGAAATTGAGCAAAGTGAGGGTGCTTCGTAAGGGTCTCATGATTGTGTGCAGAAAATTTAATTATTTCCTCAGAGTTGATGACATTAGAAAAATCTCTTAGAAATCAACCAAAGAGAGTCAAATCCTGAAAATATTCAAGCACATCCCTAGATTTATTTCCAATATACTGTATTTTGTTTAAACTTGTCCGGAATTCTCCTTTAAAGGAACTGTGTCATCAAATCTGGAGGGTGTATTCAAAACTCACTGCGCAGCGCCATGTGTTGCCCACCATGTGAGTTCATGTGTAAGCATGATATTCTCCCAATTCTCTAGCTGCTACGGATCGTGTGTTATATGTGTGTACACTTTGTGCATCCCTTAAAACGTTTTGCGTTTGCATTCGAACACAAGGAAGTAGTCACTTGAGCCTTCAGGCTTCAACAGGAAAATGTAGTCATTCGTAGTAAAGGGAACAGTTGATGTCATTAATCTTTTAGTGACATATATAACGGATGTTATTTGTCATGTGAGCTTTGTGTGGGAGGGTAAGCTATACAATGTTAATGACATGCTCACACATATATGGTTATTCACGTAGATGCAATGTATACATACACCAGTGCTCCATACTAACTTGTTTTGCTAGTGGCCAAGGCAGGCAAGCAATACAAATACAACTACAAACTCCTCCCTTCTCAGTTATAGGATGAAGCAACACCCAAGTTTTACAGTGTCCTTACCAAAATTCTTTGGTATTTCAATTCGTCTATTTTCCATGCAAAGTCAATTGAGATAGTTGCTAACAAGGTGGTTGATAGGGCAGCTATCAATTCCATGCTTCTCAGTCATGCCACAAAGCAATGCCCAGAACAAATCAATTTTTTTAAAATAAGCTTTACATAACTTACATGTCATGAAACAATGCCCAACGCTTACAAGGTATGCCTTGCTTAAATTCTTCTGTATTTTAAACCTTCTTCATTTAGGTTCCCATGCCAAGTCGATGGAGATGGTTGCCAACAAGACGGTTAATGGGGCAGCCATTAACTCCACCCTTCTGAGCTATGCCAGAAAGTAACGTTCAGAACAAGCTTTCTTTTTTAATAACCACATACAAAACTTACATGTCATGAAGCAATGCCCAAGGTTTACAGTTTCTATGTTCTTCCTTGCTAAAATTCTTCTGTATTTAAATTCTCCTCTATTTAGGTTCCCATGCCAAGTCAATTGAGATGGTTGCCAACAAGACGGTTGATGGGGCGGCCATTAACTCCACCCTTCTCAGCTATGCCACTAAGCAACGCCCAGAACTGATCGAACAGCTTCACATCCTGACGTCCTGGGGACCTCTGCCTATTCAGCCCATTGCCATCAACTCAAGAATGTCGGGTATGTGCATTATCATATGATTAAGTTTTAATTTGTTTATTCTCCATATATCCAGAATACAAAATCGATAACGTGTGAGATCAATGGATAAATTATACATTATAACAATATGACAATATTGTAATACAATGTCAAATTTGTAATTGTTAAAGGGGTAGTTTAGTTTTGGTAAGGCTGAACTTTAGTAGCCAAAACCTGCACAATAACATTATAAACTAATAGTTATAACTCCACCATGCTCGAAAGGTATACAAAATTACAAACGACTAAGTAAAAAGCCTGTTATCATTCAAAAAGAGCCATTAAAACACAAGAGGGCGCTTTTTAAAAAGGCATTGGTTTCAACCATTTTCATACAAAATTATGCATGTGATGTTTTATTGATATAATGATTAAATAGCGAGATCATCAACAACTATTTAAAAAACGCTCTTGAAATTTTTTGAAAAAGTGCAAGCATTCTTTTATTTTATCTAAAAATCATCTAATTATTTGGGCCCCAAATAATTATAAGATCAGATATATTTATTGATATTTCAGCCGTTTCTGGGTCGATTTTGACCAAATAAAGTTTATTCTGCCATTAAAATTGCATGTTCTCTCAAATTCGACACTCAGTTTTTCATTACCTCACAAAAAAATTGTGATGTGCAGCGCCCTCTCTACCAAACTAAACTACCCCTTTAAATTGCAACAAAATCTAACCAATCATTTTAAACGTTTTACAACAGAAAATATGTATGACCTAGATGTTAAGCTACACGATTTAAAAATAGGATGGGTAGTGGCGCATTTTGTTCTGACTGATTTGTGGCACATGATTTTGTTTGTTCTTGTTGGGGGGGGGGGGGGGGGGGGGTCTCCTTATGTTGTGCACAACCCGTGACCCTCAGTGCCAAACTGCTGAACATGCTAACGCAAACAAAGTAATATTATGTTTCTTTATTTGTGCCACTTTTCATGGTTTATTTGACTTTTGTGTGTGCATTTAACAGCAGACCTAATAGAAATCGCAAACCACCTAGGAAAATTATGAAAATGTAATAATTTGCATCTACAACGATACTGTTTCTTTATTCTATTTTATTTATAATTTATGCTTAATGCAAACTTTTATTGTTCAGCGGAGCTGAAGAAGGAGATTGCAGGCCACCTGCTGGACATGCACACGCACAAGAATTGGAAGCGGCGAATGGACCAGTTTACGCTCAAACAGTTTGCAGACGTGGACATGCAGGCTGTCATCGAGGGGGAGGAGCTTCGCAAGAGTGTCAGTAAACTCAGCATAGAGGGCACTGTCTATTATTAACAGCAAATAGCGCCCTCTGGGTGTCAACCTCTGCCAATGTTTCTCTCAGGCTGCCATATTACATTCTACACAAACACTCCTTTCATGTGTGTAGTGTACTTGTAAGTAAGGGTAATAATAATAATAATAATTTATTCTTTTAACCCACATTAACAGTATATAACTTACCAATACGCTTGATAATAATGTTCAATTTATTCTCAGTAATGTGATACAATGTAAGACAGCATAATGTGATACAGATTAAAAATTATCCTTAAATGCTTTCAATAGTGCATAGTCTTTCTCCAGACTCAATGTTTCCCTTTAAAAGAACATTTTAGGGAAGCTGAACGGTTGAGTTTTCACAAAGAGATGTACAAATTAATTAATAAGAAAACATTAAAACTAAGAACCAGCGTACATATTTAGTACCAGTCCTGAACAGGTAAAGTATAGCCACGTTCATAACATTCATGTAAGACAGGGTAATCTTTGGTACATGATCCAAGAAATTATTTAAATTGTATTTATTTTGTTTTGTTTTGTTGCATTCTTATCCCGCACTTATAATAAAATAGCCTACACATTATTCAAGGCTTTAAAGCACATTTTGTTTTGATTTGCTAGAATGCATTATGGTATTAATTAAGTTAACAGTCACAGGCACACATGTACATAATTATGGCAACATGGACCTGTATAAATGCTAGCTAATCCAAAATGCCATGCATTTGCATTGCAGTATAAAATGAGTGAACAAAAGTGGAGATTTTCTTTAGTGCCTAAATAATGATAGCACACAAATAATTAATAACATTGTTCCTAATTCAATTGTTTGAGAGCTTATTCCTTGTTTTCTACCCAAACGTTTGTAAGATGGTTTTTGTTAAGATAGAGAATAAATATGTTGTGTTCATTACTAAGAGTTTGTATTATCAAATTCAGTTTAGAAGTCTAACATATTCAGTATGCATAAATATCCTCCCACTTTTTACACATTTATTATGCAAGTTAGAATGATCTTCCTTAATGATAGTTCAGTGAAGTAATGAGGCTATGTGTAGAAAGAGATAGTATTATTCATCATCCGTGGACTAAATTTAAACCTCATTTGACATTTCTTAGGACCATGGACTAAATTTGACCCACTGATTAAATGTGTTATTACCAATGGGGGGGGGGGGGGGGGAGGGGGGGGGGGGTGAATTTAATCCATTGGCTAAAACAACATAGGACTAAATTTAACCCACTTTAAATTAAGTCTTGTAATTTGACGATGTGTTCAACCAATGATGAAAACAGTCTCAGTTATTTACTATTTTATGAAGTAGAATGGAGGAATTACTTTGAAAATGACCTTCGATAACTGCTCAAGACACATTTTGTATGAGAGAAGTGCGGTGACAATATGAATTCAATAATACATGCTTTAATAATTTGTCAATAATTGATGTATGAATGCCATTGATTTATGTATTGCTCTCTCGAGATGAGAGGTTTATTTTTAGATATTGGGCAGCAATTGAGTATGATAGTACGTGGGTCACATTTATTGATATGCATGTATAGCTGTTGACCCATTGTAATCAGCTAATATATTTAAAATGTATGCATTTATCAATTTCAATATGAATATATCTAATGATAATAAATGATAGTGATGGTAACAATGTGTTGTAGCACATTTATCACTGGTGCATTCAAATGCATTTACTATACATGCATAGATGCTTCTTTAGAAGGCATCAAAAGATGATCAACAGAAATGCCTCTAGGCTCTAGACTAAACATTCTTTGGTCTTTAAAATATGTGACATCTTTGTTAGGGCAAGATGAGTTAACACACCAATATAAAGTAAATGAAAACTGGCAATTTTTGGTCGCTTGTTCACATGATATAGAGAATGATTAAAATATTGTAAGTTTGATAACTGTTCCAGTCATACACATATGAGGTGGGGAACAGTGTGGCTTTATCCCCCACCACCCCAAGAGTTTTTAAAATGACATTATTTGGGCAAAACTGCTTTGGGGCAATGTTTGGGCAAAATACAAACAAATTCAAGGAAAACATATTTTGGGGAGAAAATCTGGGCAAGTTTTACACCCATAAACCAGGGCTCGACACTCACACTGGCCCGGGGCCAGTGAAATTGCACTTCGGGCCAGCAAAAATGTATAAAAGTCATATTTTGGTGGCCCGATTGGGCAAGCAGATTTTCAACCTGACATTGACAAAATTTAAAAAATCTTCTTTTCTTCTATGTCATGCTTTATCTATAATGATATACTCACATGTTTGATCAGGAAAGAGTGATATTTTGAATAGTAAAAAGTTTACTCATGAAATACAATTTTCGGGCCAGTAAATTTTTCTTTCGGGCCACCAGATAGGGGAAGAAATTATTTTACTGGCCCGACTGGGCCACTGATGAAAAAGGTAAGTGTGGAGCCCTGCATAAACCCTGTTTAAGGAGTGTGTAAAATGTTCACGTTGGATGCATATCTAGGCCACAATTAACACCCAACATATATTTGCAACATAAAGAGGGGGCATCTGTCTAGGTGGGTATGTAGGATGTCCAGAGCGTAGGTGTTTTTACAATGCTGCATGTGATATACTGTGTGATTTTGAAATGTTTTAGTCAGTTAGTGTACAGACAGTGCACATATATCTGTAACAATTGTTATATTTTCTAAACAAATAAAGTGTGTACTGGGCCCTGTTTCATAAAACTTTTGCAATTGTTGTATAATATCCAATTATTTTTACTAGTAGGTCATCAGCCAATCAGTATGCTGCATTGCAACTGTTTGTAACAATAATTGGACACAAGTTACAACGATTGCAAACGTTGTATGCAACAGGGCCCTGAATGGACATTTCAGTCAATACTGCCGCTAGGCTAGGAGTGTGTGATACCATAGTATGCAGTATTGCTTCCAAAGGTTCTATATCGCTTTTTGTAATTTCTGAGCAACCCAAGAAAATGTATTTTAAATGCTACATTCCAGAAATCAGTTTGTCAGTTTGATTTAGAAATTGCTATAGATTTGTTCTCTTTTCAAGCTTGTCTTTAATACAATGTCTATTTTGCCAGTATCTATACACAGAAGAATAACAAAACAGTTTTAAGTTTATGGAGGTACTAAGAAGAATATCAGAAAGAATTGTGAAAATGTTTGTATTTTAACCCCTTGTCTACGGGAACCAGATGGGCTATGTACAAATTCTAAGGGGATTTATGAATCTTGAAGGGAACAGATTAACCCGTTTCCTATTAGAATTTGTCATTGCCATAGAGTTAATACATGGGCCATCAGATTCCCATAAACAAAGGGTTAATAGGATTGAAGTGGTGTGATGGAACTATGGGTTAAACAACTTTTTCTTTAATAGATGATTTGTTTAGATATGGAAAATTATATGTGGATGAATTTTACATTTATTCACTCAAGAGGCTGGGATTTGATTTTGTTTTATTCATAAAGAATATACAAATTTAAGGAAATATTTTATGTAATTCAGTGTATATTTTTTATAGAAACATGAGCCAAATGACAACAATTGAAGAAAAAAAGGAAATAATACTGTGTGGTTTGATTATGCCAAGGAATGGACCAAAATTAACTGTATGAATCATTAATGAAGTACAAAATGGGACAAGATTCAAGATGTACAACAGTCATTCTGCTGAGAGCAGACAACGGTTGTGTAGTTCTCCTGCTGACATGTCAGGCAAATATACTAAAGTCTTTTTCAATTTGTGCCAGTGCTTACTCAAAAGCCTGAGCCCTGTTTTGTATAGAAATTATTTTCAATGTTTGTCCAATTATTGTAACTACACTGGCAACAACTGGTGCTCCATGTTGATTGGCTGGTGACACAGCAGTTACAGTAATTGGAAATTTGCAACAGTCCTGGTATTAAAAGCAATTGGGGACAGACTAAAGGCATATAAAAGTGGTCTTTGTTACGAATGCTGCGCTAGGATGATAGCTGTACTGTTTAATAGCGTGTGTGATAATTTGAAATTGCTTTTTAGAGATGGCAATTGATACATGTCCTACTTTCTGTGATTTATTTGATCCATTAACAATCAACATTGTCATGTTCTGCCCTTCTTCGTTTCAAAAGGTACATACTGTATAATACAATTATATTTATGTTGAACAATTGTGTATTTAATGTACATCTTTATATTTACATCTTTTTTAGTACAATGTATACAGTAATGTATGTATAAATATGCATGTGCATGCAATTTCAATTCTATCAAAACTGCATTGATATCTTGTGTAGTGGGTCGTCAAATTTTTTTCTTTCCAAAACTTGCTGAGATTCGTATTATTAGGCTGATATTAAATATTTGAGATCAAAAGAATGAATTTGTTAACTGAAGTGATGGATTTCAGTAGGACAGTGAAACCCAAAAGCCCCCAAAGTCGTAAAACGAGCACCAATACAATCTCATTCAATGCAAAACAAATTAGCTGCGGGCCGACTTAAAAAGTAGGCCCAGAAACAATATTTTTCTCAGTTAACTTGTTACATGAAAATTTCTTTGGCCATTTAAATTTATTTGTTTATTTAGAAACATACCTGAAATACATTTTTATAACATTACCATTGTTTTTGCAGTATTAATTAGTACGTCCATGCTACTTGTCATGATCCTAGAAATGAATTGAAAGACCAACATTCTTTTGCAATCAAATAATGTTGGAATGTATAACATTAATCGTTAAAATATATTTACTGTCAATAATAATAATAATAATAATAAAAGCTTTGTATGTAAATGTAGGTTCTTGCAAAATTCTCCGTCGTGAAAGTTATATTCATGATGCATAACAGCAGGCCAGTTGAAACGCAGACATAAAATGTCTTTGTACAAAATTATTGCAATTATCTACTCTAAAAACTGAAGTATTTATTGGAATATATTTATTACTGCACACATAATGTTGTATTTGAGTATCTTCCTGTAGACGTGTTTCTGCAATAATTTCAGTGTTCATTTGTATCATTTAATTGTAGTCTCCAAGTATTTTTAATCAAATACCTACAGTCAAACCTGTCTTAGAGGCCACCTGTCTAAAGTGGCCAACCTGCCTATAGTGGCCACCATAAGTTTTCCCTTGCAGAGAAAACCAGTGTTATGGAACCTGTCTATAGAGGTCACCTGTCTACAGTGGCCACTTATCTTGTTTCCCTTAGGTGGTCACTTTACACAGGTTTGACTGTATTTTGTTTATATACTCTATGATTTGTGGTGTTTAGATGGTTTCTTTTTCTGTTTTTTTCAGTTACATTTAAAATGATTGATTAAATGTATGGTGCAGAATTTATTATTAAATAAATAGTATATGTTTGACACTATTTTACCTCAGTTTCATTTTTGTTGTGTCCATGCATGTATTTGATTGCGTGTGTGTGTTCTTGTAAGGACCTTTGATTGGGGAAACACACATGGGCCCCATTTCATGAAAGGGTCTTAGCTAAGACCATCTTAACTGTCACGTGACTGTGACTGATCTACGGACATACGGATGGCGTCTGTTCCAATCACAAAGGACAAGGTTGGAAGTATAATAGCAAAGACGCTTTCATGCAACAAGTATTGCCGTAAATGTCAAAGTTATACCAAGGTTTTCTAAAAAGCCATGTGGAGTGATTAGTGCTTCAGGAAAGTCTTACTGTATCAGAGCTGCCAACTATTCCGTTTTTGCCGTAATTGTTAAGTTTTTTAAATGTAATTACAGCAGTAATTATTAAAACACTGTAATATGCACGTTATGAGTTCCAACACCGACCCTGTTCAAATATACGATCTTCAAATTGATCGTCTAATTTTGTGCACGAACTTCGGTATGTGGGGCTCCAACCTGCTTTTGGAATTTAGCTACTCAATGCCCCCAAATCATAACTAACAAACAAGCCCAGGACCCCCCCCCCCCCCCCTTTCACTTTTTTGTGTGCCTGCTTGCATGTATACACAATTATGCCGATGAGTTGTACCAAATTAATATATACAATCATAATTACAGTAGTTTGTTCATGTTTCAATGTTTATTATTTCTACAAAATATACAAATGTACAAAAATTATGATTCAGAACCAAAGCATCATTGGTCATTTCAATACCCATACCACAAAGGGGAGAGACTTTAAAACTTGACAGAAAATACAGTTATTTTGAAGGGCTATAGTTCATGAGTCCAATAAATTTGGTTCTTGCAAATTGCAAAACTTTCTTGCGCTCTACTTTAAGGGGCCTTCTACAAAGTATGTACGCAAACTATCGTCCGAAATTGACCCCCTCTCCACCCCTGAATGCACTTTTTATGCATGTGGTTGAATGTAGCGTACGCATCAGCGTGAACCCTCCCTCCCCCCTCTTGTGCATACGTACTTTGTAGATGGCCCCTAATCCGGGCGGGGATAGGGAAGGGGGAATATCATAGCACAAAATAAGCACAGGCCTGCTGGCCCAGGGCCACTGAAATTCATTGATGCAAAATTCCACTGGGCCGAATGGGCAACCAAATCTTTATAACAGAATGAATAATGTTTTTCTTTGTCATCAGATTCAGGTTTCAGATTAAGACTGGATGGGGTTCTCTACTTCTTATCCTTGTCTACATCGATAAGAAATTTCCTTGACGTGAAGTCGTGAACATATATTATGTTGTTCCTGTGAGGAGAAACAAAAGATCCCACGACAACCATCCGCCACCTTGAACATAAATGCACAAAGTAAAGGCCGTTACAATGATAGTAGAACATAACCAGCTGGGCAAGATTCTAAAAACTTGCTCAAAAACAATTGTTACTTGCCCGAAGTTGGGTTCATTTGAAAAAGAGCATTCAATCAGTCACCTTCACAAGTCGGGCAAGTGATTTTAAAAAATGTACTAATTGCCCTCCTCTGGTTAAAACTTGCCCTGGGCAAGTGGGTTTTTAGAGCCCATGGCAGGGTGAATGATGGGGCCGAGGTGCTGTTGCTCTTGAGTTGGGCTTCAGCAATTTGTACTCAATATTGACATTACCGGTGACAGAGATTATAACAAGTCCTTCTAGAAAGTTTCATGTGTGCCTGCCATTCATGGTAGAGAGATCCGTATTCAATGACGAGATCGACGTTGAAGATGAGTCGATGAGGATGATGATGCTGCTGCACCAGCTGATAATAGCAGGGTGAATGATATGGTTGACTTGCTTTTGGTATTGAGTAGGGCTTCAGCAATTTGTACTCAATAATATTGGCATTACCGGTAAAAGAGATTATAACAAGTCCTTCTAGAAAGTTTCATGTGTGCCTGCCATTCATTGTGGAGAGACCAGCATTCAATGACGAGATCGACATTGATGACAGAGGATATGAGGATGCTGCTGCTGCACCAGCTGATAATGGCATGGTGAATGATGCTGCTGAGGTGTTTTGCTCTTGAGTTTGGCATCAGCCATTTTTACAGGCGACTGAGATTTTGGCAAGTCCTTGAAAGTTTCATGTGTGCCTGCCATTCATGGTAAAGAGACCTGCATTCAATGATGGGATCGACGTTGAAGCCGGAGTCGAAGAGGATGATGATGATGCTGCTGCAGCAGCTGATGATGACATGGTCAATGATGGCATGGTCGATGATGCAGCCGAGGTGCTTTTGGTCTTGAGTTGGGCATCGGCGATCTCTGCGAGGGCCTCCTGAATCTTGTGGAGCAAAAGTTCCCCCCTGTCCACAACCTCCTCCAGACGTTTCGCCGCTTCCTCGTTGTCTTCCTCCAGCCTCTGTAGGCTAGCATTCTGTAAGGTGCAGCAAAAAGTACAAGGAACAAAATCATCAGAATAGTATCAATGGGATCAGTCGTTATTATTTTGTCTTAAAACATATACTCATATAATCATCCACATTATTACAAAATTACTTAAGATGGAAGACAATGTGAAAGATTTGTATTACATTTTGTATTTATGAAATATTTCTGTTTTGTTAGTTAATATTTAAGCTCATTTTAAAATATATTTTGGGGGTTAAGTCAAGATCTACAATACCACGTCAGGCATTCTGGGTTGTTAAATGATTTTTGTCTTGGTAAATCCTCCCTTGTGTACAATGTCTATGGCGACTTCATAAACTTGTAGGGAACGGGTTGAGTTTATACTCCATGTTAGCTTGAATCAGGCCTAGCTTGAATACCTGGAGTTCCACGGTTGACTCCTCGCTGGGCAGTGAGTCTATGAGAACGTCAATATCCTTGGCTGTCCTGGCAATCAGCTGGGCGAACAACTGCGTGTAGTCCTCATGGTTGGGCTGCTCCTGGGCTGTATAGGTAGAAAAGTATTTTTTTGTAATTATAATAATAATATAGAAGTTTTACAATGTGCCAATTCCATCTTTTGCAAGATGTTCTGGGTGCAGATGTGATTTAGAAATATGAAGTTTCTAAATCAAAGAGAGTAGATTACGAATAGCCCATATTCAATAGAAATGTCATTGGGCAAACAACTCATGGTTAGGTTGCTCCTGGGCTGTATGAGCAAAAAGGCAAAGTTTAACTTAAAACATTTAACGATTAGTGATAAGTGATTTAAAACAAAATTGTTAATTTTAAATATTTTAATTGCAAATCAAAGAAAATAGAATTAGAAGAGCTGATTTTCAATATCACTGCCCTTGGCTGTCCTGGCTATCAACTGGGCAACCAGTCATCATGATTGGGCTGTTCCTGGGCTGTATGAACAGATTTTCTGTGTGTAAAAAAATACAGCCAATTCTTGCAAGTTAAAAAGAGTTTCAAGTCAGGAAAATGTGATTAAAACATTATAAAACAAAGAAAAGGGAAACAATAGACTTCCGATTTTGCCTATTTTCAACTTATATGGAAGCTTTACTTTGACAAGGTTGGCTTTGTCTATTCAAAAAGTCACAGACTTCCTTAAGTTTAGTGTAAAGTTCAAGACTTGGGTACATTTGAAAAAAAAATTATCTTCATGCAACCAGAGGGTTGCATGATTAAAAAACATATAGAACATACATGTACAAGTTTTTATTCAGACATTTTCAAGCTATCATTTTTAAATATAAAATTTTAATCAAGAGTTTAAATGTTTAGTCGTGTATACAATGTTTGCGCATTTTTGTGTATTGCGCATTTTTGTGTATTTCGAAATTTCGATAAAAACTTTTAGGAAATGATTAAAAAAACATTTAATTGAAACATATAGGGAAACTGACCAGAAATATATAATATAAATGAAAAAGAGCAAAGAAAATGGGAGTCTCCGGGATTCAAACCCGAGACCCCCGGATTGCTAGACCGGCACTCTACCGACTGAGCTATAGAAAACCCTCTAGAGTGTGATGTTCATCCCTGAAACCCCTTAGTTTTCAATGCTCGTGTGGTCAGAAGCTATTATAAACCTGACAAATAACATTTATTTACAAACCTTGTTTCTCTGATCCAGGGAACTTAGATGGTTGTGCACTCTGCTGCAGGACACCGATGCTGTTGCACATGTGTTCAGCCATCTTGGAGGGGTGAAGGAAGAGGGGAAGAGAAAATTTAGAAAGATTACAATTACTTGTGATTGCCAAATAAAACATACATGTAAATTTAAGAATATGTGGGATGGCCCAGGGCAGTGAAAAATGGATGTCAGGCAAGTAAAATATCATAGTAAGTCAAATTTGTGTGGACAATCAGGCAGCTAGATCTTCAAACTGATAATGAAAGAATGACAAATTCCAAACCTCATTCATCAATAAAGGGAGTAAGATTTTTTAATAGTAAATAGTTACAAATAATTAGTATTTTGGGAGCCAGTTAATAATGTTTGTTTTGGGCCACCAACAAATTAGAAAAAAATCATTGTATTATTACTACTGGCCACTCGCAAGTCTATGGAAGCTAATGCCAAAACTGCTTGCTAAGACTGTTCTGCGAACTTCAATTTTGCAGATTGTAAACTGTTTTAGTTTTACTGATCTCACGAGCCAGCTACCTCAGTCAGGGGGGTGTTGCATTAAAGAGTTGCGATTAAAGGCATGCCTGTAAAGTGTCTAACTCCACAATTTGTTTTTGTAGCTTCCTCGTTTCTCTTCTACCGAGTTGTTTAGCTTATGGTAAGAGAAGAATAAAATAGGGTTAGATTTTTTCAAATGTCCCTTTAGTATGAAGATAATTATCATTGAAATCTTTTATTTGAAAAGCGTTAGCAAACGCTTTTCAAATAAAGTAAAATGGTCGTGGCTGAACACGTCCGGCCAACGCGCGTGGGAAACCTTCCCGACCCGACTGAACTTTGAGCCGAGCGCGCGCAAATTCCATGAATTCTGTACCGTCTGTAAACATACACGGGTGCGGATATCGTCAAACGGATGATTATTACTGCAACAAATCTACGGCAGGCCATCAGTATTCGGTGGTAAAATATGAACTCAATATTTGTTTTTTTCACCAGGTAAACAGTGATCGTTTTTCTTTCAAACTTTCACAAATCTTTCAATTGTATTTTACAATGATATTGATATAGGATTGAAGTCTCAAATGTCATTTTGTGCAATATCTGACACTTTACATGTATCCCTTTAATTGTAAAGTTGCGTTTGATCAGAAAATGTGTCTACTGATTAGTGTTGTCGCTGAGTCCCGGGTACCCGGGTCCCGCCGAAAAATGTCGAGTCCCTGGCACAAAAATCGATACTCGATTTCCCGAAAAAAGGGGAAGTCCCCACTCAAGGTCCTATGTCATAGGCAGGCTGCAGTAAATAAGTTTGAGAGACTGGCCAAAATCATAAACACATTTTTAGCTAAAATCTCACCAATTAATCAGACTTAACATGATGGGAGGTTAGAATTGAATATAATGTCAATTTGAGCTTTCCAATGTAAAAAGCACTTTAAATTCCAGTTTTTGAATTTCTGATCTAAGACTTGGAAGAGTCAATCAACTTTTTGGCAGTACTGCACTCTATCCACAAGTTTAGAACATGTTTACTAGTTTAGGCTTGTCTGCCAGCCATTATTATCAAAAGGTTGAAAGGATTAAGAGATTTGTCTCTGAATTACCTAACTGACAATGGTGAATCACTTTCCTAGTCAGACAATAGCTTTGTTACATTCCAGTCACAAAAGGTCAAAGCAAAGAATGCAAAGGTCTGCAGAGCAGAGCAATGTGACTTCTCTCTCTGAAACCAGCATTGTCTGATCTAAATAGAAGATTTAGAAGGCACAAAGTCAGAGGCATGCTGCCTTGGGCAACCATAATAGTAAACTGTTAAGATTATAAAATATAAGAAGCACGCTGCCTGTCACTGATGTAATTTGTGTGAAAAGACTTGTTTGAGTCTATGAAGAAAGGGAATCCCCCATGTAAGATTTGGACAATGAGGGCAGCTTTGAATTTGGTCTCTTTGCATGGTAAAGGAGTAAGGGGTTAATGCAGCATGTATGCAGGCTGACCATGATGTACAAACTACACAACAATGTAGTTTCCTTTCCGACCCAAACCTACATCACACCGGTAATCGGATCTACTCGTGTCCACTCAGGAGGATACCAAGTCCCTTACTCTCGTCTCGAGGACCACAAACAATCATTCTTCCCGAGGACTGTGAGAGCATGGAACACTCTACCCGAGAGTATCGCCTCTGCCCCGTCTACAGATGCCTTCCGTCGCCATCTGCTGGAAAGTCGTGGCTAAGATTGTCCTGAATACAGTCCTTTCTGAACTTGTATATACGTTAATTTTGTTTTATTTATTTTATTTGTTTTTGTTTATAAATGAGTTTGGACTTGCAAGTAAGAATATGAACTATGCACGTCGCGTATACACACACACACACAAAGTTTGCAAGAATCTTCAAGTTGAAGGAGGCAGACTATACAAGAAGAAGAAGAAGAAGAAGAAGAACCCCTTGTCTTGTAGGGGTGGGAAGTCCCCTCATTAAACACCAGACTCCAGAGCTTTCATGTTCATTCAAGAAGATGATTTATTGTCATAAATGCGCTCAATTTTTGTCACATGAATGAACATGTTTTCCCAGCTGGCGTGATCGTGTAATAAACAAATGGGTAAATTTCTGGGTACCCGGGACTCTCCCGAAAAATTATCGCGACGCCGCCCCGGGTAGTAAATACTCCCGAAAACGACAACACTACTACTGATTGGCTCATCTCAAGTGGCATATTTCCTGACTTGCGATTTATCGCAACTCTTTATGCAACACTAACAGCCCTTGATCTGGTTAATTTCATGCTTATCTCTCCACTCTAGCAGCCGCGGCCGTGGGGCCAGGCAGCGCTGGGGCCAGTGCTGGGCGCGCCGACACCGACACATCGCCCCTCTCAACAATTCCAGTCCCGCAACTTCTCATACATCAAACACAATATGTGGGGCCACACAAAAATAAAATAAAATAATTTAGGGTCAAAAAACGACATAATTATTGATACAAAATGATCAAATCAGAACATAGAAACGCTTGAATTCAAGGACAATATTTTCTATCTATAAAAAGACACATTTACCTGATTTACGGCGTCTTGAAGTTGCGTTACACGGTCCGCCATTGCGAATGTTCACCTCTTGTTGAGAATGGCGATCCCCTCATGAATATTCATAACGGCCATGCAAATATGCAAATATGCAAATTACAAGACTAGCTACGCGAAGCGGCGTGCTAGCGCTAGGGGTCGGAGGGGGCGACGGTCGCGGCTGGGGTACGAAGCGGGTTGGGGTGGGGTATTTTGGCCGAATCAAATTCTTCCAAAATAAACTTCTTTATCTATGATGTTAGCCAACAAACAAAATTTTAAAAATACATTATATATATTGCCCCCAAAGGACATGCATGTTTGGCCTAAATGGTGCCCTTTGTTTAATTGTACTCAAAAGTTCCCATGCAAAATAATACTAATACTGCCTTTCACATCCCTTCAGCTGGAAAGTTCCCTTGTGCGTTGAGATGGTGCAGAGTGAGTTACTGGCATCACCAGCATTGCGATTAGGGCCCCCTCACTCCCCCAGGGCCCTTTTAGGCGCAACAGCATGCAACATTGAATTATTCCGGGTTTCCTCTTTTTCATCCCCTCAAAGTCAACATAATATTATCAGCTAAGTAAAAATTGTTTCTTCTAATTATAAATAGGGAGATATAACCCCAGAGATATCAAACGCCCCCAAAGCAAAGGCCTCTATTACTATTATACCACATCATATTTAGAAATGATGTAATATGAAAAATATGTCGATGAATAATGCAAAGTCATTTCACTATGCAATAATCAGGAAATAATACAACGAAACTGCATGTGGAATATACAAAATTGCAAGTCATTTTCGATCGCGAACGATAACATCTGAGGCAAATTACTAGACAGAAAATCCATCTCGTTCTGGAGGGGTCCTTTGATATTAAGACGTCATACAAGAGAGCATGCAGGTGAGAACACAAAAATCGTCAAAGAACCCTCGAAACATTGGCTGATTTTTCGGACTAATAAATTACGTAAGGGTGCATGCTAGTGCACGTCCTTTAATTATAGTTTAGACTGTTTAGCCGGCCGAGGTTGAAATACGGATTGAATTTTCAAGATGAGCACTTTAGCCATTGCTCTTCCTCTGTCCCTTTTTGGAGGATATGTTTTGATGTCAGCCGTCCTATTCAGATTTCCCACGATCATCCATCGGAAGAAGAAATCGGCGATAAAAGCGAGGCTTATCGCTCACAGAGGAGGTAAGTCGCTGCATCATAATTTCAACGGGCTGGTACCTCACTACATACGGGGAACGTCCCCGTACAATGCCGGTATTAACCCGTTGCTCATTGAGCTGAAGCCGGTGATTTCGAAACCATATTGTCCCGATATTGAGGCAGGCTTGGTTTGAGATTACTGAACAGTTCTGTACATTCTATTGTATATGCCCAAATATCATAGCAGTAAATAATAAATGATCATATTTATTGTACCACCTCATCTTTTCGAGGCATATAATGTCACAAATATTATAAATGAAGACAGAAGAGTATATAGCTGACATGACTATATACAAAAGTATACTGTAAAAATACTGTGTTGGCGTTGGCTAACTCGCATGATCAATGCTTTCCGTGTGTTTCTGTGTGAATCTCAGCAATCTGTGATTTCATGATGATCATAAATGATAATTTATTGATGTAAGATGCTAGATGAGAGGGAGAATTTGTATTTGACCTTGGATATATACTTGAAAGTTGTGTACAAATAATTCATGAACATTTTTATTTGTCATATTTTTCTTTACCATTCATCAGGGGCTGGAGAAAATTATGAAAACACTTTAACAGCTTTCAAGCAGTAAGTATACCTCATATCTACAAACTAAATGGTCATTTATATTTGCTTTAATGTTTTTCATAAATACTGTAGTATGTATTAATTCCATTTTCTTTATTTGTCCAGACTCTTGAATATATGATTTATAAATAATATCAATTCACTACTTTGTCAGGCAGTGATAGTATCAGAATTATGATATTACTAAAGATCCAGAGGAAACATCTCTATGCAAAGTGATATAATGAAGACATGGAGAAGTTTTAAATAATCTTAACAACATGATCTAAACAAATAGATCCTCTCCATCCTTGTTATTGCTATAAACATTGATCATCTTGCCTCGCTAAAACATATTTGTCATTTGTAAAATGAAACTAATATTAACCTGTACATTTTAAGGTTCCTTCCTGGGTAGTAAAACTTGGTCTTGAGAGTTGCTTTTACAGAATATCCTGTAAAAACAACTCTAAAAAAACTTCTCCATGTCTTCATTATATCAGTAGCTGGTGGGGATAAATTACTGAGAGCACGTGTCCCCCAATAATATGACTCAAACAATTAAAAACACGAGGGTAAAAGTTCTATACAAAAATAAAGAAGAACATAGAGTAAGCCTCCCAATCATTCTACCACTCCCCACCCCCCCAAAAAACAACAACAACAAACAAACAAACAAAATCAGGTGAACCACTCCAAGCCACTGAAGTTCATCTTGAGTATTGGATAATGGTTCTGTTTTATTCTATTTAAAGCTTGGTAATGTTCTTGTTTTACATTTGATATGAATTTCACTAGTTATATACTTCAGTATAGTTATTGTTCTGTGTTTATTAAACAAATTACAGTTACATGTATATGACAATTTGTAAGCCCTGGATCCAAAATGTTTATACACTAGTTGTGACTATGCTTATTTCCTCTTTATATATGACCGGGTTCGTACAGAGCCTGAAAAACTGAGGTCATGGACTTTGGGTCTGGGTTTCTAACTTTCTATGCCTTGAAAAATTGTAAAATGATGGGATGGGACATGAAATGTCTTGGACAGTTAGAATGGAATTTCATTTTGTCTGCATTTCTTTAACACTGAAATACAAATAATTTTGTTAGAACTTATTTTGTCAAAAAAAGACTGAAAAAGTCAAATAATTTTGTTTCTGTATAATTTATGTAGTAAAAAAATGTCACGGAAAGTCATGGAATTCTTCCTGTAAACCGCATGGAAATTCATGGAACAAGTCTTGAAAATAACTGTATGAACTCTGTAATCATTCTCACATTTTGCTTGGTAACATGCAGGGCTCACAATGAAGTTTTAAAGCATATTATCCTCTAACCTTGATTGGTCCAAACCAGCTTTATTCCAGGTAGGCAAGACTGATATGAATACTATGTACTGTAATTCCCCCCCCCCCCCCCCCCCCCCCCCCGGAAAAATTAATTAATTTTCTCTGTGTTATTCTCTCAGTGCCCGTGACACCGGCATGGAGATGTTGGAGATAGACTGTCAGCTGACTAAGGATAATCAGGTGGTAGTGTCACATGACGATCATCTGCACAGGGCCACTGGGAAGGATATGCTTGTTCGAGACTTAGACTATGAGGTATTTGTTGTTGACATAATAGAATTACCCCTTTAATTGTTATTGTATACCCTTTAAACAATAAAAACAGTACTATTAACACATCAATGTTATTATATTGAGGGATATGCTTGTTCGAGACTTGGACTATGAGGTATTTGTTGCTTAATACATTTACCCCATTTAGGCTGTAATTGTATCTAAGGCTGAGTCGGTTCGGTCGATCACACCGGTTACCGACCGTTTCAATCGGGACCCGGTTTCGTTATATCGGTAACGGTGCCCCGAAAAAGAAAAAAAAAAAAAAAATTAAAAAGAAATTAAGATTATCACTTAATGTAGCGAAATTCAAGTAAAAACGGGGCAATTGATATCATTTACTTTAAAGAGTGGTTATTTTCGAGAAATTCTTGGTTCGTTACTTTGTTTGACAGTCAGAAATTGAACAGGAAGCGCAAAATTGCTAGTCATTTGAACAATATTATTGGCGGATGTGCACACAAAGTTAGTCCGATACTCCAGGGGAGTTGTATGATGGATCTTTGTATGATCCAGCTGATGAGCCAGTGCATTCAAAAGTGGCTCAAAATACGTATTTTGGTCATTTGCAACATTTTAAAATGTTTTGATATTCTACTTACAGAATTTCATGGCGTTTGATAGCTGAACAGAAACAAAAATGAGCCCCAAAACAATGAAAACAATTACGCAAAATATCGATAAAAAACGGCTACATGTATAACGTATGGCGGATGAATTAACATAGCTCCGTCGCGGAAGGATCTCGCGTAAGAAAAAAGACCCGTAACCTGCACGCAAAGTATACGAGCGATATGCATGAAACAGCGGCTCGAAAACTTGCTGCTAGCTAGCTACAACCGATCGATTTCTAGGTCCAATTTACTTCGGAAAAAATACTTTTCTTGCAAAACTGAGTTAATTCTGGATAGTCTGTAACTATTTTCCCGTAAAGATTGATATGTAAATTCATAAAAGCCTCAGTATTTGTTATGTTATTTGCATATAAAAAGAGCAATATAAGCCCCAAACAGTGCATTTTTGCCGATGCTTGCACGATTGCGTGATTTTACCCGTCCGAGTTTCGACGGTAAAAATTTATCGGGATACCGGTTCCCGACCGGTAAAAGTTTATCGGGACCCGGTTCCGAATATATCCGACATGACTCAGGCCTAATTGTATCGTATACCCTATAATACACAATAAAAACAATTACTCACCCATCAATGTTACTCTGCATGTAGCAAGGTATTTCTTCGTCTAGTGAGAAAAAAGGAGAGAAATCTGAATTCTACTTACCTAAAGTAAAATCTTAGTGGAGTTTAGTATGATTTTCAATCCACTATTGAGAAGGAAAAAAAAGAGTTAGAAACATTTAATCGCTGATATATGTATACATATACATAACATTCTTTGACAGTGACAATGTACAATTTGGGGTACATTGCCCCCACAAGTCCAGTAAATACCCATATTTACATTGAATGAATATACCTGTAGACACTCTTAACTATTGTTTTTAAAACATTTTTACATTGATTTTTTAGGAGTTACCCGAAGTGCAGAGAGATTTGGAAGTCACCTTTACAAGTGGTAAATATAATCGAAGGCCTCTCTTATAAATATTTTTGTTAGCCAGTCAAGAAGTTAAGTTTATCCTCTTGTGTAGTTTATACCATGTCAGAAATGGTGTTGTATGATTATGTTTAATTTAGTAATATTTGCATCAATAAAGCAGATACTTTCTCCAATATTAAGCTTTTTGATACCATTACAATTGCTTACAAAAATGGGTTCTATGGATAATGCACGTTATAAAATATAAAAATCAGCTAGTGTTCAATGAGTTCAATTATACTCTTCATTGTCTTCAATTCAATTTGCATGTTATTTGCTCTTAAAGGGAAAGTTGAGTTTTGGTAGAGAGGGCGCTAGTCTACTTAATTGGTTTGTGAGGTAATGAAAAACTGAGTGTAAAATTTGAAAGAGCATAATATTTAAACAATAAAATCATCTTTGTTTGATCAAAATCGGTTCAGAAACGGCTGAAATATCCATAAATATAACAATTTGTAATAAACCCGGGGCCCCGGGTTTATTAGAGAATTTTGAACCAGCCGAATGCTTCCTCTTTTCAAAAAGTTACAAAATAGGTATTTAAATAGTTGTTGGTTATTTCTCTATCTAATCACTATTTCAACAAAGCATCACATGCACAATATTTTATTCAAAATGGTTAAAACCGATGAGTGTTTAGAGAGCGCCCTCTTACATGTACGTTTTAACGGCTCTTTTTGAATGATAACATGATCTTTACTACGTCATTTGTAATTTTGTGTTCCTTTCCAGTTATAACTATTAGTTTGTAATGTAATGATGCAGGTTTTGGTTACTAAAATTCAGTTTCACTAAAACTGTACTCTCCTTACCAGAACTCAACTATCCCTTTAATAGTATTCTTTATTTTGATCTCATGGTTTGATTACACAATTTCGTAACACACATACAGAGAATCTGAATTTTTTCAAAGTTGGGCTTTAGATTTTGTAAATATGTAATTTGTTTTTAATACCATTTGATGTGTATATAGTTTTGTGTGATTTTGTGTATATATATTCTGAGTAGTTTTGTGTGATTTTGTGTAATTTTGTAACCCACAAGTATAGAGAATCTGAGTGATATGCATTTATTGTTGTTATCATTATTTGTATTATTAATTCATGTACACATCATGTTTGTATTTCTTAGTTTTACATTAATTGATTATATAATTGGTTATTTTTTGTAGCGTTTATACTTAAAATATTGGTACAGTCAAACCTGTCTATAGCGACCACTCAAGGGACCGACGAAAAGCGGTCGCTATAGACAGTTGGTCGCATTAGACAGGATGGCGGCCATTTTGAATTTATGGTCACATATCGTGACTATATGCACATGTGTAATTAATTGACATCTGTACACGCACGTTTCGATAGTTAGTTACATTTAGTATTTGTTGCATGAATAACCACAATAAAATTGAAATTATATATCAATGGCGTTATATTTAATATGATATTAAATGTGTGTATTAGCTTTCAAGTAAAATTGAAAATACAAAATGTGCCATTTATGATGTTTGTCATCATGACAGAATCAGCTACGCTTATGCACAGTATAGTTTTCTATAGAATTCTGAAGTAAAAATGCAAAATGCAAAATGCAAAACGGTCGCAACAAGCGCAATGATTATCATTGAAAAGAGTGAGAAAAACTCCGTCTCGGCGATTAAAATTTTTAGTGATGTTGTGATGTTAAATATAGTGCCTTTGTTCAACGCATTTCTGTATCAGCACCGTGTACTGAAGAGCTTGAATATTCTTTGTTTAGGAGTTGAAGCACTTTTTGTCGGTAATCTAGCGTCTGAAGTTCATTGTCATTTTAAAAGCTTGTTTTATACATTGACATGCTCAGAATTGGAGCCTTGAGCGACAAGAGGCAACATATTTGAAGCCTTGGTTGCTCAATCGCTAATTTTGTAGTCGCTATACTCTAATTTATATGTGTGACGGGACCCAAAAAGGGTGGTCGCTGGTCGCGTTAGGCAGGTGGTCGCATTACGCAGGTCGCTTAACACATGATTTTTCACGGGGGGACCAGAGAGCGGATGTTATGTGCAGGTGGTCGCTATAGACAGGTGGTCGCATTGGCAGGTTTGACTATTAGTTTTTTTTTTTTCAGGTGCACACCGTATAAGTTTACTTATTTTCCGTTTGAAATGCGCTTAGAAACATCAGTATGAAGCGCTATATAAATATGTTTTATTATTATTATTACAGATTCAAAATGCACATCTGCTTCGACTGATAGGAAAATACCCCTGCTACGGGAGGTCTTTGAGGAATATAAAGACTTCCCTATCAACCTGGACATCAAGAGGAATGATAATGAGCTCATTAAGAGGGTAAGTCAGTAAGGCATGAGTGTATGGCGTACAGTTACATATTTGCCGGGAAGGGGGAGGGTTGGAAGGGGTGAGGGGAGGTCTCTTTGCCCGAATATCATCAATCAATACATCCAAAATTAAGATTTTCTGCAAAAAATGTTTTACATTTAAAAAAAAAAAATTTCTTAACAGACTTGTATGAAAAAAATGTTATTCTTGAGCACATAATTATTTTATCTTTCATACATGTATATTTATAGATTTTATACACAATTTTGTAGCATTAGTGTGATCACTTAATATGCTACATGTATATTTATTACAGGATACATTTTCTGAATGTAAACTTTTGATAGGATAGGGGGAGTTCTTCAGAAAATATTTGCTCTCAAATGTATATTGTCCCACAGAAGCCCAAATCAGCATGTAATGCAAAATGAGGCGACCTTACGACACATGACCATTTTTGTTAACATTTTTCCTAAACAGACTTGGTATGTAAAAAAACAAATATGTGTACAGAAATGTTTTTATCTTTCTTACATGTTTATATGCACAATTGTGAATCATTAGTGTGCTTACTTAAAGTCATACCTGTAAAGTGTCCAAATCTACGAAAATTACTTGGAGCTTCCTCGTTTCTCGTCTACCGTGTTGTTTAGCTTATGGTAAGAGAAGAATAAAATAGGGTTTGATTTTTTCAAATGTCCCTTTAGTATGAAGATAATTATCATTCAAAATCATTATTTCTAAAGCGTTAATCAACGCAATTGAAAAAAAGTACAATTGTCTTAGCTGAGAACGTCCGCATGCAGCACCCGTGAGAACATTCAGGAGATTGAACTTTGAGCCGAGCGAGTTCAAATTCCATGAATTATGTACTACGTGTGTAAAAATACACGGGTGCGAATATCTCAAACGGATCATTCATTACTGCGACAAAAGTATGGCAGACCATCAGTATTCTGTGATAAAATATGAACTCAATATTCGTTTTTTTCACTAGGTAAACAGTGTTCGTTTTCTTTCAAACTTTCACAAATCTTTCAATTGTATTTTACAATGATATTGATATAGGATTGAAGTCTCAAATGTCATTTTGTGTAATATCTGACACTTTACAGGCATCACTTTAACATTATTAACATAATCTGAGCATTATTATTGACTAAATGTAGTATTTCGATCTGCTCAACTCAAGGGATTAAACAGTAATTCTGAATTGCATTCTTAAACTAAACTTGAATGTCATTAATATTAAATTACTATGTTAGATTGGTGGCCATTAACTATTTTGTTTCCTTCTCCCCCCCCCCCCCCCCCCCCCATTTTTCTTGACCCCATACAGGTTAACAGCAATTGCTGGTTTACTGACCATTTCCATTGGGGAATATCTTGAGCAGGATAGCTTACCGTCGAAGTGAACACAGTTTGCAGGTTTCTGGAATACCATCTAAAGATTTGTTTAAGGATAAAATTTATGGACCTAATTTGGACCAGGGCTTTTTAAGGATCAATTTTGTGGACCAAATTTGTGTGGACCAAGTTTTGACCAGGACCAAGTGACCTAGACCAGTCCAGTTACCATGGGGAATGGGGAGAGCTCGCCGAAGCTGAGGAGGAGGAACAGCTACCCGATGGTGGCGCCCAAGGCCATGCCGGAGAAGAGGGAGCTGGATGATCGCTTCATGTCGATCCTGGTAAGTCCAGAATTCTGTTTACAATTCTGCAGATTATTTTTGTGTTGGCTGCAGTGTTCTAGAAGTCTGCAATGTGTGTGTAGAGTGTGTTATAAATGAGAGTGTGGAATGTTTTGAATGTTTTCTGATGGAAGCAATTCTGGTGAGTCCAGAATTATGTGTTGCGATTCAGCAAATTATTATTATTTTAAAGCTAATGTTAGAGAAGTTCAGAGGTATTTGGCAAAATTATTTATGTTGATGTTATATATATATATTTTTTGTTGTTGATGAAAATGGCAATTTTGGTAAGTCCAGAATTCTGTTCACAATGTCTGTATCCAAATTTGTTTGTTTCTAGGTTCTTTCTAGGTCTGCAATGTTCTACAAGTTCACAAAACAAGAGTACAATGTCAACAATTATGGTTGGTCTATATTAGAGGTGTTGACTGGTCAATGAGTGTGTGAAATGTTGTTTTTGATTTCTGATGAAAATTTTGTGCAATAGAGTGTATGAAGATCGCTTTGCTGCGACCCTGGTAAGTCCAAACATCTGAGCACAAAGTTCTTTTAAAATAATTTTTACTCTCACAACTGAGCACAAGTACAATACGTGTTGGATAATAGCTTTACATGTATATCTGGGAAGTCTGGTAAATATAAAATCAGACAGTCTGAGCACAAAGTCTTAAATTATGCGTAGTTATCTGAGAAGTGAGTGCAATTCACTTCATATTAATCTGGTTCTCTAAACCTAGGTGGAGCTATTTAAGAATATATGTTTCAATGGATGATAGATCAATTGACAATCTGAGCACAATTCACAGTATGTCGTTTGCTTGTTACAAGTAACAAAAATGTGTTTTCTCAATGAAAGTACGTCATATCAGCCAAACTGAGCACATAAAGTATTTGCAATTGTTGTTTTAATTGTGTAAAATGGTTGAATTGTAGGTATTTTGTTATGTTCATAATTGTGTAATACATGTTTTAAATGTTTTTATGACGAGTGTTGAATAAAATTTGAATTTGAAATGTGAATTAAAGAAAGCTTCAAAAGAGAACGACATACAGGACAATATAGAGTTGGCAGATTACTTCATGGTTTTTAAGGTAAGTCCCAAAACACATTGAGCACAATGTATTTGTTGTTTGTTTGGAATTTCTGAATAAAGAGTTATATTTAAAAAATAATGCAATACCTTTTTGGCAATGTAAACAAACTTGGCCGAAAAGTGAGCATAATGTTTTAATGTTCAACTGGTGGACTTCAGATTTAATGTTGTACATTTTATTTGCCCATGCACTAATACAAATAGAATTTGTTATTCAAACAAGTCTGTACAACAGCTGTAAATATTTGGTCATGATGACTATGCGCATATATAAAGGTCTACAATCGGACCACGTAGAGACTGCAGAGTGTAGTTCGTTTTAAAAATGATGAGTTCTGTGGCAACCCTTTGTTGAAATCTCTTTCAATCCCAAAATGTATATGGACAGCAGAACTGTTGATATCTAGTCAGATTGAAATTATGACAAGTTATTGTGAATATGATTTGCAATTTCTGGGGATGAAATCACTTTTTTTACAAAGTTGATTTTAACAACAGAATCACCATTCAGTCACCATTGAGTATGTACATATTTATGTGTGTTTATGGTAGGTCTATACCCATTTGGTTTACAACATGATCTCATTGGGTCTAGAAGTGATGCCTGAAACTTTCATAACTTTCAAACTTTCCAAACACTATTCTTCATTATCCTATATTCTCAGAATTCTGATTTTGCAAGTTGAAGAAACGGGAGTACTTAGACAAAAAGGGTATAGACCCCCCCCCCCCCCCCCCCCGGTCACATGACCATTAAGGAAGTGATGAGTAAGTTATTATTATGCAACTTTGCAAATTGCTGTCAATGGCTCTGGTTAGCGAGTTTCCTTAACAACAACACCGCAGTGGTTTCAGTTTTGAGCCTATTGTACATATCTTGTCAGTACTTACTAATTTATAATCAAAACTTGCATGATATAGGACTCCAAACCCTATTATGTAGTATGCCTTGATAGATAATACCAAATTGACATAATATAGCCTAAGTTGTATGAATACAATAGAAGGCAATGTGCCTAGATATGTCTCCAGTACCTTTTTAAACATCATGAATCAAAACTTGCATACAATAGGATGCCGAACTTATGTACATGGTATGCCTATTATGACCTTTATAATGAATAAAATGAGTACAATAGAAGGTAATAAATCCACAGCTTACGTGCACTGTTCAGTTTGATTTTTAACGGAAATTACCTACCAAATTTCAATCTGTACTATAGAGATAACAAACATGCAATAATTTACGGTAGTAGGAACTTAGGAAGGCACTAGATAGATCAACACAATATTTTACTTAGTCAAATAATTCTGTGACAATGTAATGTGGCACTACAGATTATGTGTATCGTAGATATTGTTTTATTTTTTTAACCGAAATTACCTACCAAAGTTCAATCTGTACAAGAGATAACGAATAGGAACTTAGGAAGGCACTAGAAAATTCAGCACAATAGTCGAATATTTCTTTGACAATATTATGCTACCTGGAAAGACGGTAATTGATGACAGTTAACAAAAATATCCATGATGGTTATTGTGCGGATACAATGCTAAATGGAATTATTTATTGCTTATAATGTGTAGATAAGGAAGAATTGGTTTCCCGCCTTCCGCAGATTGTTTGAAAATGGACAAACGAAGGAATGAATGAAGATCTGTTTCAATTGTCTCTCATCTTTGCTGTCAAACACATGTTGAGATGATTGCTGTTATTTAAAATGCAATTTTGTTTTGCTTGTCAGACAACTAGCAAATTATCAATGTACAAATTATAATGATGCTATTAGTAAATTATGAATGGATACATGACTTAATAATGTGAGAGGATTTGGTGAAGAAAAGATGGTGGCAGGGCTCAAATTTAGCACTGGCCTAAGACCCCGTTTACAGTGAGAAAAAGGCAGGGCCGGACCAGGCCCGGGCCAGGCCGCGGCCGAGTTGGCCCCGCAATTTTGTGCGTTTACAGTGCGAGGCCAGGCCGCGGCCTACATTGTAACCTTCCAATATTTTGTCGTAGTGGCGCTCTGCATGTAAACAAACGATTATTTTGGGGGGCGCGCCGGGGGTCACAGTGTAGATCCGGTCGCGCGCGCGCGGGATATTTCCAATGAATCTTTTCCCCAATTCCCTATGTTTATGCATGTTAAATGCACGGCGAACTTTCGAATATCACAGCTGCCCGTACCTAATATAATAATTGATTAATCTTTGTTCTACCCTACAACACGAGAATATGGACGAGGAAGATCGACTTCGTCGACTTCGAGTGCAAAATCGTGACAATGACAGGAGGATGAGGAGATGGCGACGTACTTGGCTTGACACACCGAAGAAAATACCATGAAAGCGTGGGTTCGATTGTTATGGTACGGCGTCATTATCCTATGACGTAATGATCCTTTCACTTCCGGGGTAACAGTTGGCCCCGCAATTGGCCGCGCAATTGGCCCCGGTGCGTTTACAGTGAGAAAAGGCCGGGCCAGGCCGAGGCCGAGACTACCTCCAGAGCTGGTCCAAATGCGCGGCCAGTTTGGCCTCGCAATTGGCCGCGCAATTGGCCCCGGTGCGTTTACAGTGCGGGGCCAGGCCGCGGCCTGGCCGCGGCCTGGCCTGGCCTTTTGCTCACTGTAAACGGGGTCTAAGTTATGGGTCATTGAGCAAGTGCTAGTAGTGTCAAGCCTTGTGTATTAAAAAGGAAGGTGAAAAGTGCATTTGGTGGAGATGTGTACATAGGATATTTATAACCAAAGCATAGTTTAATCCTTTTAGAGCTTATATCCATGTTAAATATTAACACCGTTGAGACATTACACACGCTTGGTATTCATTGTAATATAACCGTTTTTAACCCATGGCTGGTCACCTGAAAAATATTGGAGATTATGAAAATTACATGTTATACACCAAAATCAACTAAGTCTTGCATGGGTTAATCTTACTAGTACAGGAAGGTGACTTTTTGCAGTTTCGTGTATGGTCGAGAAAACGAGAATAGGAGTAGGCCGGTGCCCGGTGGTTTGATGCGCGTGAAGGATATTGCTCAGACTCGGTTTTGACTCTCTCTCGCGCAAAAAAGGAGGAAAAAAAACAACGTTGAATAGGAAATCAGAGTCATGCGTTAAAAATCTGGCAACAATGGAGAGCCCAGGTGATCCCCATCACACATTCACAGGTCCAGAATACCCCTTTCATACTGGAACTTATAGCGTTGGACCATTTCATACCCGTTTACCCCTTTCATATTGAGAGCTAGACCGTTTCAGACATTTGAGTGCGCAGTTATAAAGTTTGAAAAATGTTGTATTTACTATATTAAATTCTCCACAATTTATCATTCTATGAAATGAAAAGGTTTTACATTGATTTTTGTGACACCTTTTTTCTCTACATTTTCTTAAACTATGATTGAGAAAGTTCTTTAAATTGAATATTTAATGCTACACTTAATGTGCCCAGGGTATTGGAGAGCTTTAAGTCTGTTTTTGATGAGTGAATGTTTGGCAATGTGAGGCCTCTGAAGAGCTGATGAGATATTTATATTTGACTTCCAGTGGCCTAGAAAAATGGACAAAACTAACAACATCAAGTCCACATCCAGACAGACAAGGTCATCTGAAGACACAAGATGAACTCTTGAATGTGTATGAATGACATGATTGTTTATTTTGAGGGTTCCTTTCAGAGAGAGAGAAAATAACAAACATTCAAAACACCATTCCTGCCTGATACCCCAGCCTGAGTATTTTCAATTCAAGGCCAGTCATGTATGGATTTGAAAATGAATGTCTAGGTGTACATTGTGTTAAACTGTGTTCGAGCACGTTTGTTTGAATTTTTCTGTTTACAATTTATACAAATCATAAGTACTATTAAACATTCATATAAACATACACATAATAATTTTACAATTATACTGTTCATGTTTGATATCAATATATATTCAAGATATTTTACAGAATTCATGATCATGGTGACATTTTACACATAATTAGGAAGTTGACAAACATTACTTGCCTGGTTGCAACCCAATTTTACATCGTACAATGTTTTACTGTTTGAAATATAAAGTCAAACGTGGATCTAGTGTAGATACAGTACAACTCTAAAAGACTTTCATTTTTTGTTATGGTAGTAATGACCTTTGACCCTGATGACTAAGCAGTAGAAGAATGTGGTAGAACATTGAAGGCATTTTAATGCATTTTCCAAGTGACTTTTTTATAATGCTGTTATCCGATCCGGATCCGATCCGAGATCCCGGCGGTAATGGCTTCCGAGCCGATTCCGAGACGGATCCGAGAAATATTTTTTCTCGGTAGAAAATATCGGAAGATTTTGCCGACCCATTTTCTCCAGTGATAATTGAACATGTGTATGTTTGACAGTCCATTAAGTAGTGTAATTTAAATAAGAAATGGGGAAATCAATATTGTTTACTTTATGAGTGGTTATTTTGGAGAAATTCATGGTTCGTCAGTTCGTTTTGCAGTCGAAAATTGAACAGGATGCGCGAAATTGCTAGTCATTTGAACGATGTTGTGGACGGATGTGCAATCAAAGTTACGCCGATACTCGAGGGGAGACGTCTGTTGGATGTCTGTATGATCGAGCTAATAAGCCAGTGCATTCAAAATGTGGCTCTGAATACGTTTTATTGTCATTTGCACATTTAAAAATGTTCTGATATTCTACTTACATGATTTCTTGGCGTTTGATAGCTGGGCGGAAACAAAAATATGCCCCTAAACAATGAAAACAATTGCGCAAAATATCGATAAAAAATTACTACACCGCTCCCGTTTGCTTGTATAATTGCGTGTGCAGATATAGATCCGCCGCCGGGAATTCCCCAATTTTCGGCGGATGGATCTCGCGTAAGAAAAAACGTTCACCATAACACACGCAAAGTAATACGACCAAATTAACGCCTAATAACTTGTTGCATGTGCATGCAAGCTATAGCTAGCTAACTCTTCTCTCGAGGCCTAGCCGTCCGTAATCCGATTTTTTTTCTTTGGAAATATATCGATAATTCAGCAGTTTTGTCTTTGATTTGGGGGGTTATTTTGTATTCTGTTAGGCTTTCAGATGCCATGTTATCATGTAAGTAGATTACCAGAATTGTGTGGTTCCCTAAAAGGGTAATTTATAGCCGATTTTTGAGGGCAGTGGCCCGGCAGTGGCTCACAAGCGCGGTTTTCCACCCGATTGGCGGGTTGAGTTTCTGTGAAACGTGTGGTGCGATGCCGAACAAACCATCGAAAAAATACTTTTCTTGCGAAACTCTGAATAATCTGAATATTATTTTTCCGTAAAAATTGATATGTACATGCCTCGAAACGTCATTATTATTAATATTTTTGCCATATAAAACAAGAAAGATGAGTCTACAACGCTGCATTTTTTCAGAGCAAATTGCAATATTTTTTTTCTCCGAGATCCGATCCGATCCGAGATCTCGTTAGCGATATAGAATTCTAACGATCCGAGAACGGGCCGGGATTTTTTGTTTACCTAACAGCATTACTTTTTTATTTTTACGACACATCACTGGCATGGCAATGCAGTCAGTGCATTGAAAACTCGTCATGGAAACATATAGTGGGTATGTGGGGGTATCGTTCCAGTACCGTATATCTTTTGATGAGAGTCTGAAGGGCGATAAAGTAATACATTACATTTTTTTGTTTTCATTTCATTTATTTTTCATTTTCAACAAAAAGTATAATTTACAACAGGATAAACATAATATATTCTTACATAAGGGTGATAAAACTAATACAAATTAAATTTACAATATAAATTATAGTTTATTTTCCCCATTTAATATCTGAGACTTCAATATAATACCAATTTCATTGTAAGATTCTAGAGAATGATATGTGAGATTTTCATAGAAAAAGAATAATGTTTACCTAGTGAAAACGGAGAAAATAAATGTCTGATTTTATCCCGATTGTTCGCGTGAAGTATCTGCATTTGGATACTATGGACGATTGAGTATCCAAATTCTGATTCTCTTGACTACTGGCGGAAGCATTCAATAGTCTGTTGTATGTTATTTTATTATGGTACAAGCCTGACAATGTTTATCCTGATAGCTTTTTTGTCATTAGAAATATGATAGCTGTTGTACGTGAAATTTTGATGCGTTTTCCAAGTGACTTTTACAGCACATCGATGTGCAACTGCTAAATGGGTCATAAAAACAAAACCGTTTTTGCTATCAGTGTCATTGTGCTGAAAGTGAAAGAAGGTTTGCAGTATTACGATACACATTTGTATACCATGCTAGAAATGATTAGTTTTTGCCTTGTAGTCCAGACGGGCAATTTTATTTTCAAATTCTATTAGCCCGAAACCTGGATCTGGTGGGGGGGGGGGGGGGGGGGGGCCCAAACAAAGAAAAAACATGAAAAACTCTGAACTTCTATTTGGTTGCCCATTTTGGCCAGAGGAATTTAGCATTGGTGAATTTTTGTGGCCCAAAGCTAATTTCGAGTGGCTCCGGGCCAGAGGGGCCACAGGTGCTAATTTTGAACACTGCCCAAGTTTGAAATACATCATTTTTATTGTACAATTTAATGAAATTTGTATGCATTTTCAAGTGACTTTTACACTTTCATCAGTTCATACTACTGTAGCTGCGCAGCACAGAGCATTGCAATTTGCAAATGTAATGGAAATATAGATCTTGTTAGAACTAATGAAACTGGGTCATTTAATTATAACAATTTCTTGTTATATAATTAAATGAAATGGTAACAGATTGAAGACACTCTGTTATTCCGTTGTTATTTTATGTATTGAAACATATATAGAGAAACTGACCAGAAATATATGAATGAGAAAGAGCAAAGAAAATGGGATTCCAACGTTATTTTATAAATTTAAATTTATAAATTTACATTTATGTAATTCATGTGTAGAAATACAATCCACTTCAAGATATCTATTAAATACTTCCCTTTAAAGGGATCTAGTAACTTTGTTGACACTTTGGTTGATGCAATGTATATTGTAGTTATCTCATATGTCCACAGGGTATTGTGTGAAAATTTCAAGTCAAATGAACATTGCATGGCCAAGTAATGAGCGAAAATGCAAAGTGATATTCAATAACTCACTGCACTCACTTTGTACACGGTTTCAAAACTCCATGGGAGTTTTTCTAAATCTGAATACTTTGATCGTACATATCTTAGTAACGAAAGGGAAATTTGAAAAACCCAAACCTGTCCCATGATTTTATTGTTAATACGAATACAACAAGGTATGAGGGAACCGCTAGAATAAAAATTTTATTTTGAGGATTTGGACAATGTTACTAAGTCCCTTTAATGCACTGTATAAGTTATCAGTATAAAATTCACACATTCAAAAGGAGAATGCATCTATTGAAATTTCATATGTGACCTCACACCACAAAACGACCAATAAGTCGCGAAAACTGATTTTGCTGATTTTCATATAACATTAAAATAGAAGCAATTACCTTTAAGATGGTATATAATTTGTCATAATTGGACTAAGCGAACCCTTTCAAAATGAATGCCAAAGATATGGAATATGGCTGGTGCATTTTTTTTAAATAAGGGAGAAACGGACCATTTAAAATATCTGTGTCTATTCATGGGCTGTAATAATATCACATTTATTAAATTAAAAAATAATATTTTAACATGATTTCTGACGCTCAAAATTTCTCAGAAGGTAGATTAAGATATGCTTATTCAGGAAATACCAAAATCCTAAATCTCATATTTTGAACAAAATTTGACTATTTTAGCTTATAAAAGAAAAACTACCACAGCGACATAACGGTCGTTTTGTGGTGTAAGGTCACATATAATCATATTTCAAAGGGTAAAAAAAAAACTATCATATTTAACATTGTCATGATTGTTGTCATTGAATAAATAATAAAATAAAGATAATAATCAGAAAGATCTAGATAGATCTGCAAGGTGCAGAAAAACATGTTGAATTGTAGTCTGGCTTCGAGGCTGTTAATTGTTGTTAGTAGTGGGCGGATGGATGGACGGATGAACGTGAACTCAGACCAAGGCTAAATGCACAATCAAATAGAACAAAACATGACATTTGTATGACAGCCTTTGGCCTCGGAAGTGGTAGACCTGTCTACATGACACTACCGTACAATTTACTTTACAAGACATGTTTGAACCTGTACATGAAAGGAAAGTTCTGCTCAGAGTTGTTTTAATTACACAAATAAATAATGATACTCAGTATTAGAGTTGGTCATTTAATGTGACTTGATATATAGCAAAACCCAGGGTTTTGCTATAAAAATATCCAGTCACATTGCACTTGTTCGTAAATATCAAAATGTAGATTTTCAAGCCACGAGAAAGGCTCATTTACAAATGCCTTCTTCTAAGACATCGGGCAATAATAAGTTAACCAAGATATTTTTTTCTTCTTCAATTTATACATTATTATGAACTTATAAATATAATGCCCATTTCTTCAATTTTATAAGTGCAGGGTTTTGCTATATATCCAGTCATATTTGTCAGGTTCAGTACCTTTAATAAGGCTTTAACCTCTAGAGAGGTCTTTACATTGTACCATTTACTCTACTGTAGTACTGGATTTTTAATAAGTATATTACTTGACACAATCACAATGATATGACTCACACCGTCCTAACTAGCTTTACGACGATGATGATGATGGCAGAGTATAATTATCAACCCCTCTAATATATTAGTCTGTGGATGATACACGCTTAAGTCTGTGACACATACAGTGTACTGTACGTATACACAGTGTTTTAGTTAATTAGAAATTTATGCCTAGTAATATTATTAACAGCGGGGAATGCATTTCAAGCACCTGACAACTGTATTATGAAGTGTACTATTAAATAATTTGTTGGTCTGTTGGGATATATGTATGATTTGATTTTTGTGTGACACATTTTCCATTGACCCCGGCCTGAGGTAATTAGGGGTCAGTCATCAATGGGGTTAGATAATATATCTAGAATATTTGTAGTATAATTTTCAAAATAATAAATTACAAATGCTTTTGTTAGGAGATATTAGTACACTTAGATTTGTTAGCCTGTTTCCTACTAGGTTTTGCAATTTCCATAGCTCTAATTAATACAGGCCCTATCGGGTTCCTGTAGGCAATGGGTTAATAAATTCTTCATCAAGTGACTTTTTATCTATTTATTTATGAAAGGTTTGTTGAAAATTGGATACTTTGATATATTTGGTACACATTTATATTTGAAACAGGTTTGTGGGGTGATATTATTTTTACCTACAGATATCATTTGAATTAAATACAGGCTGCAGATTACATCACAATGTGTATGTAATCGGAAGGTTGATAGATTTGTATTTTGGTAATCATCTCAAACATTACATCAACTCAATTTAACCCATTAGCGACCAGCGTAGATTGTTATTAGGGCTAAGGTCAATATTTTATCACATCAAAAAGCCCGAAATGAGTTTAACTTTATCAATCGAGGCTGCATCAATATGGATCAATACAAATCATTACCAATCAATATAAACCAACATTGGCAGATGAATAGTTTTGATCATTATATTTATACATAATTGCAAATGATCAATAATGCGAAAGCAATGCTAATCACTTCTCAATTGAAATTAAAACAAATGTACACAATTAATCTACTAGATCAGATATATACTAAAGTCAAACAAAACACATTTATTCTACTGTAAGTATATAACATGACTAAACTAAAGAGTGATACTAATGAAACTAAACTACAGTAATTTGATTTGCATGCATTGTGCATGATCTATAGATGTTTTACATAAATTATGTACTGTAGTGTGTGTGTGAATGTAATTTGATCCAGCCTTTCCATTTATAAACAATCACATCTGTTTTTTGTCATCATTTGACAAGTCTTTACATTGTACAGTATACATAGTAACTCTACCAGTACCAGGTACCTCAAACTGTTTTATGTCAAAACAATAATTGAACACCAAATTAGATATCAAAGTACAAACGCATTCATAACATGTAATGTACGCATCCACTGGTTGAATGTAATGATCATGCAAACTTTATTTACAATGTAAATGTATCCGCTTAGGACTTTGTACCATTGTCAAAAGTATTGTATCATGTTATTATTGATTGATTTCTTTTTTTGCTATTCAAAACTTAGGCAAACATTATCACACTCTGTTTGAGTTTTCAATTTGAGACTCTTTTACAAACGGAAGAAAAGATTGGAGTGATGAATTGGAATACCCCCAAGGGTGTGTTTGTTTGTATGTGTACATGTATGTGTGTATGTTTGTGTTTTGTGTGTGTGTGTGCGTGCTGCTGTATTCTGGGGTCTTTGTACAATTGTTAATTGGATACATTTACCGTTTCAGTATTGCCACCTTTCGTTCTAGTACATACAACCCCTTAAAAAACAACAACAACAAAACAATCTTATGAATACAGTATTATAAAAGGCAGAACATTTTCGGTTTTACAAAGTGTGTGCACATTTGTTTATTTGTGTTTGTAAGTTAGTGTGTACATTTGTATGAGTGATCGTTTGTACTCATGTGTGCATTTATGTATGTTGTGTGTTATGTGTTATGAGTCATTTGTGGACATTGGACCGTCTTCTATGAATGAAGTCTGCAAGCAATTAAAGTTATCTTTGACATCTTGACTGGTTCATTCCTGGTGGGTTAGTAATTTGAAATGGAAAAATAGCCCCCCCCCCCCCCCCCCCACCCCACTCATAGACATTATCAAGTGGTAACCCTGTCACACAAACACACTAAAAAATGATCAGTTCTTTTACTTTTTCTCACATACAAATGGCATATATGCTAAGGAATTAATTGGCATAAATTGGCAATATTTCTTCTTTTATTCACTAAAAAAAAAAGGATATCTGAAGAATTTTTTTCCGGTTACAAATGATTATCCTCTTCACTACGGCACAAGAAATTACCGTAATATTTTGTAACAGATTTTGTACATTTATGAATGGACTTCATAACAATTTACATGGACTGGACATACATGTACATGTTACAGTGTAGTCTGTACTGCTGCATATTATGTATGTAGTATTCTTGCTATAGTTGCTACACAGGTAATACGGTCACACAAATACTTGATTTAATGAACTGGTGATAAAAGAGATTGATACAGTACACTGCATCTAGAATGTATACGATTCAGTCCCCTACCAATTTTTGACATTGTTATTTTCTATTTATGACTGATGTGTAATGATAGTACAAAACGATCTTCAAAAATCTAAATTTTGTGGTAGAAATTCAAAAGGGGGGAAAAAGGAGTGATATTTAAAAATTTGTAATTTTAGTTTAGAAATACCTTATCATCATTAATGAATACACTCCAAATATCCTCTAACCAAAACTTCAATTTAAGAAATTCCATCTCATCATTAATAAACACACTCAAAATATCCTCTAACCAAACATCTTCAGAATTTCCCCCTGGTCATTAATAACATACAAACAAAAATCATCCAACCGAAACTTGAATTCAGAAATTCCCTCAAATATAACACAAAATATTGTATTAACCAAAATTTCAACTCAGAAATTCTCTCTCAAGTAATGTAGTTTAGATATAAGTATTGTCTGATCGCCGTGGGCAAGTGATTACAAACGAGGGCATAATTTGGTACGATAATAATAGATACAATGACAATTGATCTTGATCTTGACTTTGTAGAGTAGACAAACCACAATAATAGACATGGTATAGAAATTTACGTTTTCATTTTCATTCAGTATAGAATTTAGCAGTGCCTTGGAAAAATGTTAGTCTAGGCAAAATAACCTGCAGGATAATTACAGAAATTACCTCAATTTCTCCATGAAATAGATGTACGTTGTAAAATTGGGTTCAATGCATTTACTAACAAATACATTTTTAGTATGCTATCTACATGTAGTATCCAGGGTTGTTAAATGGCCTAAAGATACTAGTAGATATGTTTTTTTCATTGGTATATATTTACAATAACAAAAGAATATAAATGAGCTTGAAGTTGACCGAGTATAATTACCTTGTTATAGTAAGAGCATATTGTGTTATTATAAGAATTTCAGCTCACTAGGTTCCAGTGTATACGACTGAACATATGCCTTGTAGCTAGACTAGTACAGTACAACCCTGGAATTTCAGGCATGCAGACCCAAATGTGATTTATTTGCAATTTACTGGCAAAGTTGTTTGAAAACTTGTGGGCTGGGCGCACCATTTCGCCCAGATTTTTGTTCCCTATTGCTGATACATGTCAGGGTTCAACTCCCAAGGTTTTGTACAGACGTACTATGTCCATTTTATGTACAATTTAACATGTACATGTATGCCAACTGTACAATTGAACTTGAGACTATTCAGAATTTTGGTTAAAAAGGAAAATTGAATATTTCTGTAGATTAAAGATATTGTAGTTCATTAAAAGCTGTCATATTATTTGCTGTCCAAGATCTTTTCAGGTAAAAGTTGCATGTTGGCATAATAATGAGGAGCTCAAGAGGTGCAATTAATTGCAAGTGAGATCATGTGACTAAAATAGATATGCAAATCTGATTTGCAATTATTCGCAACTTTACGATCGATTGCAACCCTTTCTGCAACAGGGGGCCCATATTATGTAATCGTACAATCATGTAATCGTGAGGAGAGAGTGAAAGAGAAAGAAGGAGGGAGAGAGAGAGAGAGAAAGGGCTAGATCGATATATGTGACCGGCTACAGCAAAACCCGGTACTTGTCGGTAAAAATGAAAATGTAGATTTTCACACCATTAGAAAGGCCTACAAGCTTTCATTTAATGCGTTTTTCTAACTAATTGGTCAATAATTGGCGAAGATATGATTGTTTCAATTTTACAATCAAAGGTTACACATTGTGTGAACTTAAAATGCCTATTTCTTCAAAACGTGAATTACCGACAAGTGCTAGGTTTTTGCTATATAGCGGGTCACATATATTTATACATTTACGTAGAGAGATTATTAATAGACATGACTACTTACAAGTATTTTTGCACTTTGAATAGGTTATTAGAACAAGCGAATGTCATTACTGTTAATGGGATTTTTCTGTAGAAATCATTTCCGAAAACAGCTAAAAAAATATTTGAACAAAGCTATAAAATATATTTTTTGGAGTGTCCTTGACTTATTTGGCTGTTTTCCTCGTCGTCAAATAAAAAGAAACGGCTTTAAATTGATATGTTTTGCTCATTTCCAAATGGAGTATTTTCTGGACTATTCTTAAATGGATGAAATTGATGTATAACATGTTTTGATCATTTTGTAAATGAAAAAGAGCTTGAAATATATATGGAAATATTGACTTTCTGGCGAAACACTTTGTCTCGAGGTAAAAGCCAAATGTTTGGGGCTAGTCCAGTGTATTTTCGGGACTATTCTTGAATTGATGAAATTGATGTACTGTTTTGCTCATTTTGCAAATTGAAAAAGAGCTTTAAAATATGGAAATATTGACTTTCTGGCGAAACAGTTTGTCTCGGAGGTGAAGCCAAAAGTTTGGTGCTAATGACCTTTTGGCGCTCAATAGCAAGGTCACATGTTACTTTAACCTATTTTCTCTTAGACGTGTAATTCGTATAGAGGTAGGTACGTGGTACAAAAAGTTGTGTTATTGTCGATACAAATGTAGTATTTTGGTTATTAGTGTAAAGTCTTCTTAAATGTGTATTAAACCAAAGTAAGACATTCAATGTTTTGGCTTGGGACTCATGCCAAGAAAAAAACAAGATTTGTAAAATTCTAGTGACCAGTCCCAAACAAAGAAAAACATAACATTTATGTAAAGATATGGTCACCCATTCAGGACAGTGGAATTAAAGGGTACCACCACCCAAAAATAAGATTCTTTTTAAAGAAAGGTAACATCTTTAGTATTCCATTCCATCAACAAGTTCACAAAAATATGTTTCCAGAAAGAAAAAGAAAAAATTGGAAAACGCCTCATCATTCTAAAGCATGCGTTCATGCGGTCTGAATTGTGAAGACAAATGTGTGCAGAGCGAATGAATCGCCCGGGATTTTATTGTCTACAAACGTACGCGTGAATCGCATTGACGCACTCGCAAATGTTTGGCCCGTACGAACCAGGAAATAGTAGTGGTTCCGTAAGTGGTGGAAATTAATTGCTTTGTTTATGAATTACACAACCCTTTGCAAAATGTTGGGTATCTATTAATTTGATATCACAAAACGGTACCAAAACATATAATAATGTGTTGTTCTTTGCCTGGTGGTCCCCTTTAAGCATGGTCAGTGCAATTTTGTGGCCCGAAGCTAATTTTTAGTGGCCCCAAGACAGCTGGCCCGTGCTAACTTCAAAATACTCCAAAATTACTGTGGCATGGGGGAAGGGGCTGGAGAGGGGAGGTGGGTGGGGGGGGGGGGGGGGGTGTCACATACTGGTGCAAAAAGACTAAGGTGTAAGTATGCGTGTAGTGACTCCTTGTAATGACCAAGGATATTACAAAAGTCAAAAGACTTCACACAACATAATTCCAATACAGGAAGCTGAGTTACTGTCTAAATTTGTCCAATGATTTAGCAATATTTGCATTTGGTTTGACCAGACAAAGTTTGCTTGTGGTATTACCAACTCTAACTAAATAAAGAAGAGAAGAGAAGAGATCTTTGACCCTCCAGTCTAGAACGCTTGTGCTGTTAACTTGTTGCATGACAATGTTCTACTGTATCGTTGGTGAAAATACAAATATCAATTGACCAGACCAGTTTGTCCAAACTCAGACTGACATATTTAGTCAACTAGTATAACTCTAACTAAATAAAAACAAAAAATAAGAGATGTTTGACCCTCTAGACCGCTGTTTTGTTTTATTTGTTAACCCGTTGACTACGAGATTCTGAAATCTCCATAGACTTTGTACACAACCCACCCGGTTTCCGTAGTCAATGGGTTAACCTGATGAATATGTTGTACTTCAATACTAGGTGTAACTCCACTATGTACTGTACATAAATATGACTTTTTACTGACTGACACATGTATACAAACATGTATACTGACCAATTTGTCCGGACTGACATATTATTTAGTCATTTATAGTATCACTAACTCTAACTCAATAAAAACAAAAAGGAAGAGATGTTTGACCCTCTAGAACGCTATTTTTATTTGTTTATACCTGACGAATATAGTGTACTTCAATACTACATGTATGTAGGTGTAGTTCCCCTACAGTTTTGTGACTATTTATTGACTGACATGTGATGACACACGCAGTACCCCGGGGTACCGCTGTACCCCGGTATCCCGCGTTGTGTAGCACCATCTTGTGTCCACCCGAAGTACAACCGTACCGCAGAGCAATCATGGACGCCGCTGGTGTATTGCGTTGTGCATGCAGCGCTTGTATGCACGCCAGCTACCCCGGCCGCAAAGAGAGTATTTTGAACATAAATAAAGCATAACGAAAATAATTTTACACTCTTTGGTACCCCAGTGTACAGCCCTGAAAAATAAATAAATAATTAAACAAAATGGCGGATTTTCATTTGGTACCCCAGGGTACCATTTATGTCATCATGTATACAAACATACATTTGTACGCACTACAATGAACATAGCTTTTGCGTTGAATTGAAAAAGGAAGTAACCTGTAGAAACTAGCATTGGGGTTTTACTCAGGGACACAAGTGATTGAGATTGCTAAGCTGCTTTATAGATTGTATTTATGCGAATCAACAATAACATTGATTTGAAGAAAAAAGTAATGTGATGAAAAAAACAAAATTTCCGTGTTTTTACCACAGATCTGAACATTTATCTTTCATTGTTAATATATATATAGAGACCTGTATGCATTTGTCTGTAAGTATGAACTTTGTACATCGACTTTACATAATAAATGGATTGTGACGATCACAAATGTTATATCTTGAAACTGGAGAGATGAAGAAAGATAAAACAATTTTGAAGATCAACTCCTCGAAAATACATTAAAAATATATACATTAAACACCCACTGGTTTCCCTTGATTTATGGCATACACGTAGTCCTTTCCTATTTCATAAGCACACTGTAAAGCACAGTTAAAGGCATGCATGGGTTAAAATGGGTAGTCAGCAAATTCCAACTTGCACTCCACCGTAATCTCCCGAGGTAAACTCACGATATGTGTTTGATCGATCGAAGAGCGGTGCTTCGAAATATCTGAACACGAGCCGCCTTATGAAATTGCATGCAGCACACAGCTGGTATCTATTACCATGGACCCTGCTATTACCGAGCGTATTGCTGGAGCTATCACTTGAGGCAATCGCTGATAAGATCAAATAGCGGCACTGTGAAGTCAGTGCTGTTGAGCGTGTTACGTAATATTTTCGCTCGTAAACATCTCTGATGGATCTCCATTCGACCATGATTCGACTAGTACAAATATTCCGAACGCGACTCGGGCATTCGTGAAGTGGGACAGTTTGCGATCGCTACTTATAACTGAGCCAATGGGGATTACGTACCGTGCGTAAAAGTGCGCAATATGGATCCACGCGTCTAATATACCGGTCTGAATTCCCTTTAATTCATTGCAAGTTGGAAGAATGGTCTTGAAGAAAAACCCAGCAGAATTATTTCCACAATTGACTCTCAGAAACTACATTAAAAAAACAAGCATGATTTATGATTTAATACAAACATTTCCTGTACGGTATACCACAATGTAAAGTAAAAATTCATGAATTTATTGCGAGTTGCGAGAAAGATTTTGGAAAAGAAAATTTATACGAAGAAAAGAGTACTACCAAGATCAACTCTCACATAAAAATAGTCTCTTTTGATCGCAATAAAAAATTATCACTTCCTATTAAAGGGAACCCTTTTCGATTAAAGTTCATAATAGCGTGAATTGATTGATCCTTTGCATAAAGAACCTGTCAAACTTGGCAGAGCTTTTCGTTTATTCATCTGTAAAATATTGATGATTTAGAATGTAAAGGGGGTGAGTCATGCGAAAAGAATTTGACGGTGATAGAAACTTTGAGAAATATTTGGGGTGGGAGGGAGTGGAATTTATGACAAAAAAAAAATCAGGTGTATGAATTGGCAAATGCTAATAAGTCCTGTAGATGGTCCTACATGTTGTGCTTCATACCTGGAGATGTTCATAAGTCGCAAGTTAAAAAAAAACACTATTTACATGTATGTTCGAAATGGTTTCTAGAGAAAATTCAGTGTTGTTGCCTCCTTGGCAACATTGAGCATTGAACATTTTAAAATAGCATTATAAAGATAATGAGCTAATTTGCATATTTCTGAAATGGGTCACTTAATTTAGATGCTGTACAATATATCAACTCACCTGTATTTGAAAAACTGGAAAATCATAAAACTTGTATATTCGCATGACTTTGTGAACAGAGTTTCAACCCCAAAAAGATCTGACTATTATGACCATAATATTGGCTCAATAGCATTCTGAAGTAATTACATTTTCAATACCTATCTCAGCCCCACCTACTTGAAAAATTGTTGTGTGTTGACTTGACCTTGTGCGTTGAGTTTCAAGATAAAAGATTTTTTATGTACCATGAATGAATGAATGATGATTAATTCTGTCAATATTGGCTCTTAGTGTTTTGGGAGTTCAAAGTCTTAGACCGTTTCTGTCCATATTTTGTCTTTGACTGAGGAGTGGGTTTTATTTGGGGTTAAAGGGATAGTTGAGTATTGGTCAAACTTAACTTTAGTAACCAAAACCTGCACCATTACGGTACAAACTAATAGTTATAACTCCACCATGCTCTAAAAGTATACATAATTACAAACGACAAAGTAAAACTCCTGCTATCATTCAAAAAGAGCCGTTACAACTCGAGAGTCAAATTAACTCTAGAGTACGCTAGCGCGAAGGGCTAGCGTTCTAGGTCCTCTTAATACGGGACTGAAACTGAATATTGTTTTTGCACGCTAATTGTGCTTAAAATTATACATATGATACGGTACTTACCACCGATTCATTCTCCAATATGTGATCCAACTATCGGTTGGATTACAATTATGGTTTTTCCCTCCATTCCGCTACAAATCTGTGATTTATGCGCCTCCTCGACTTCTCTCCGTGTGTTAGCGCAACTCCGAACAGATTTTGAACGAAAGATGATTGCGATGGCCGCCGATGCGAACGGCGAACATAAGCATAGGAGGACCTACCTGTAGAATGCTATCGCTTCGCGCTGGCATTCTCTAAAAGTGATGGCCGGACGTCAATCACTTTTATATTATATTTTGAAAGCAAATTTCACAGCAATGAGAGCATTTGAATGGGAATTATTATTATTTCCCATGTTTTTTTTAATGATCTTTCCCATGGAATTGAAATCACCCAAATCAGTTAGAATTAATTTTGAGGGGGCACTTCGGAAATTACCAATACTCAACGCTCCCTTTAAATTACATTTACATGTAACTGAACTCCCATACAAACAATATGCAGTACGTGTTCACACAAATACACATACAACATGTATTTTATATGTACACAACAACTTCTGAATTTAATGCATGCATCGTAGGAGAAAAAGAAAGTATGCATTGAAATATGATTCATCAAATGTGGTTTTCTGCAAACTATTAAATAATATTTCAACAAGTTTTATGCAGAAAAAGACCATTAAATATTATATGTTTGTTTTATTAGTGACATTATTTATGTCTTTTGTAATAAACTTCATGTAGTTTCCCATTCAAATGCTTGATTTATAAACATAGTTCTGCAAAGAGTGATAAATGTACCCAGAATTCCAGAGAGGAAACAAAATTTATGAAGCAATTTGTCCCAAAGTCGATCACACCCATGTTGATGTTAAAGGGCTATGATAAGTCATTTGAACTTAAAGAGACTGGGTTGTCGATGCCATTGAATGGTGCATTTAAAGGAGTTCACAGAGACGCGCCATGTTGTACGCATGCAGCGCGCTCTGAAGCGTACATATAGCACATGTATGCTAGAGAAATGCGTGAGTGTCGCTCTAACACTGAATCTCGCCTGGATCGTGGATCCTAAAACATTGATATCAAAATTTGCTATGAAAAGTTTCACTTTTAGGTTTTTCATTTAAATTGTTTTTTTTTTCATTTACACCCAATTTGCTTTTAAAAAAGCTTGTAAGTTGTTGAAACTTCTCCTTTCATGTGTGAAAGATTGGGACGACAAGACCAGTAATTTGCAGGACTTTTTAAATTTAGAGACAGGACTTGTGTAGATCTATATTTCGTAATTATTCTTTGTTTCATACCTCATTTAGCTCACCATCATAATTATGAACATGAAATCTTAATTAGATTTAGATGAGACCACATGGGTCTTCACACATCACGTCAATACCGTAAGAATCATAATTAATTTTTGTAAAACAATATCTTGATTAAAAAATGTATCCTGTACATGGTGTAAACAAAGTACAGAAGCCTGTAACAAATGTGATGTCGATGAAGGACATCCATATGCAGTCAAACCCGTCTTAGTGGCCACCTGCGTATAGTGGCCACCAAAAGTGATCCCCAGCAGCAGAGTAAAACATTGTTATGGAACCTGTCTAGATAGAGGTCACCTGTCTACAGTGTCCATTGGTCTTGTTCCCCTGGGGTGGTCACTATACACAGGTTTGACTGTATATATGGTCATGTGTCATGAGGTCGCCTCCTTTTGCGTTACATGCCGATTTGGGCTTCTGCGGGACAATGTTTCAGTTGAGAGCAAATATTTTCTGAAGAACTCCCCCTATCCTATCAAAAGTATACATTTTCTGAAAGGGAATTTCACAAGGAATCCAAATATGCACTCAGAAATAACACTAGGTGTATACTTATTTTGTTATAAAATCAAAATGTGAAATTTTGTTTCCAGTTACAGAGGTCAATATTTTCCATGATAATTTTTTCCTGAGGTAGCTCTAGACAACTAATGATAATGTTTTCATGCAGAGCACACTTAGACAAAGTTTACAGCAATATAATATTGTATGGGGTTCATGATTATTTTGTGTGAGATATTTTCACTCATACTTTATGACAAAAATGCGAACAAATAATCAATAATTTTCACTATGTAAGAGTCACTAAAGGATTATAATATAGAGGGCAGGCCTAATTGTATTGAGAAATGATAAAGTTTGATAAGTAAGCTTTAATATGATACCAAATTTGAGTTTTACACCAAGTCTTAGTGAAGAAATTAACGTTTTAAAAAAAAATGCACAAAACGTTTCAGTCCAGATTGTGCCCCCAGCCCCCCATAGAGTTTGTACAGGTAACCCCCAATTTTCTGTGTTTGTGTTGATTTAGTTTAAAAACAAACAAGCAGATACACTTTTCAATGATCAAACATTATAGTTCAATGTTTAAGCTTTCATTTGATACCGGCTACATTGTAACTATACATCTAGTTTTCACAAAGTTATAAGTTTTCACAAAGTTATTGCACTTCGAGAGGCATTTTCCCATAGACTTTGTACATGGGCGCCGCTTCCTGCGGCGCCGCTTCCTGCGCCACCCTCTGGCTCCAACCTTCAAATAGCTGTACCTCCACTTTGGAAGGAGGTATACATTTAAAACTTTGCAGAATGGTAGCACTCTTATAGCTCTTTAAAATGATACCAAATTTGTTTAAAAAGGTTTTCTGGTTTTGAAAATAATAAAGAAAATGGTAGTAAAAAAACCCAAAATGTAACGGCGCCACCCTATTTGGAGGCGAGTTCATGACGCATGACCATATATATTTTTTACTTTGTCTGCCAATATGCTAGGTATGATCCAAGTTAAAGTTAAAGTAACACGTAAGATCTAGCAAAGTTCAATGCATCCTCTAAATCTAAATATTGTTTACGCTCTAAGCACTCATCTAGAGACATTATAGGCTTTTCGCAACCTTAACGCGGATGTAGAAACTTGCGGGTCGTGTGCAAAATCGAGAGCTTCCTATAGTAACAGCGGGCAGACCGTTCTTGGGTTGAAATCACGGACGGGTTTCAGTCAGAATTGCGTCCGTGAATATACGACCGCCCGATAAGGCAACAACCAATCAGCTAGCTCGCCGCTCGGAGCGAGGTCAAACGTTCATCACAATCGCTCGCACTTGTGTAGGTGTGCTCGATTCGAGTCTACGTCCGCGTTCAACGAACTGCTTGTAAGCAAGAGTTGTTTGAGCGCGGCGGACGTACCAATAGATCGTTCCTGCGTCGCTGAAAGCCGCGTACGTCGCTGAGCGAAAACAGCCTATTAACCCATTGCCTACGGGAACCGGGTGGGTCCCGCATTAACTCTAAATTGGATTGCAAAATCGAATAGGGAACAAAATCAACATTAAAATCAGTCATATTTATACATCATTGCTTGATGGGAGAACAATGTTTAAAAACTTAGATAACTGATTTTAAGCCATTATATATGTATGTTATAAATTCCCTTTAATTCATTATTTATAAAAAGATAATATTGTGTCAGGAATTTGTGCCTAGCCGAGCAGCACAGCAGCGAAGGGGCAATGATTTGGATTTCTGTGAAATGTGTTCGACTAAATTACATTAATTTGCTGGATAACTAGGTAATGGGAAGGTTACGAACACACCTAATAATACATGACATTCCTTCCTGCACGTACCGAAATAAACATTTAAGTTAGCTAACGCATTTGAGACGGAATGTTAGATATATCTGTGCAACACATTTGAGACGGAATCTGTGCGTGGGAAATACGTGGTATTCCATACACCACAATCAATAATCTCTGATCAATACATTAATGTGAACATTTGACAAATTCAATTTTTATATCGGCAACAATTTGACGTTTTATCGAGGCTGTTTCAATTTCTTAATTTCCACTTTTTAATCACATTGCAAATAAAAACATGATTCGAGCATACATGTTTTTCAAAGACCCAAAATAGTTTTAAAATAGCTTTGACAGTGAAAACAAGAAATTGTTAACTTGATTTACTAAACCGATACATTCCTAACAAGTAATAAGATTATACTTCACATAAGGTTGGTATCGTTGATAAATCTAATTTCAAAGAAAATAAGGAGCAGTTGAATGTTTAATAATCAATTAGATTATTAGCCCGTAATGTAATGCAAGATTTTTTTCCAACCCCCTCAAAATTAAATGGAAAAAGTAATTAAATTGTCCATAACTCATGGGAAAACATGAGTTAGAAGAAAGTCAAGTTGTTTAGATAACTGCACCCTAAAAAAATGTGTTTTATTTGGATAACTTCAATACTTAGCTGGAAAGGGCCAATTAAATTAAATTAATTCAAACATATCTAAGAAACTGACCATATTTCAATTAAATTAAATAATACATTCATGTGCCTTCTGCTTATTAGTGGGTTAGGGTTACTTACATATTACTTGTTCAATATTGATTAAAAATATTATACAAGTTTCAAAACTGAATGTTCATTGAATTTATTCTGTTTTCTTAGTTAAATGTATGAGCCTGCTCCCTGCTAGGTTTTTCAACCCCCATCAGACTTAATACAGGGCCTACCAGGTTCTTGTAGGCATTGAGTTAACTGTTAAAGGCATATATGCGTGGGTTATAATGGGTAGTCAACAAATTCCAACTCGCACTCCACCGTAATCTCCCGAGGTAAGCTCACGATATGTGTTGGATCGATCGAAGAGTGGTGCTTCCAAATATCTGAACACAGGCTTTCTTATGAAATTGCATGCAGCAAACAGCTGGTATCTGTATACCGAGCGAGTTTCTCGAGCTTGTCACCTAAGGCAATACATACTGCTGATAAGATCAAACCGCGGCACTTTGAAGTCGGCGTGGTTAAGCGTGTTACGTAATATTTTCGCTCGTAAACATCTCTGATGGATCTCCATTTGACTAGTACAAATATTCCCAACGCGACTATTTTTGATGCATTTTCGACTCGGGTGTTCGGAAGTGGGACAGTTTGCAATCGCTACTTATAACTGAGCCAATGGGGATTACGTACCGTGCGTAAAAGTGCGCAATATGGATCCACGCGTCTAATATACCGGTCTGAATTCCCTTTAACCAGTAGCCTGTTTCATGAATGGGTCTTGGTGAAAGGGGACCACCAGACAAAGAATAACACATATAGTTATATGTTTTGGTACCGTTGTGTGATATCAAATAAAAACCCAACATTTTGCAAAGGGTCATGTAATTCATAAACAATGCAATTAATTACCACCACTTACAGAACCATTATTATTTCATGGTTCCGTACGCGCCAAACATTTGCGAGTGCGCCAATTCTATTCACGCGTACGTTTGGAGACAATAGAATCCCGGGCGATTCGTTTGCTCTGGACAAAGGTAGTCTTCGTACATGCAGACCTATGAGGCTATGAACGCATGCTTTAGAATGGTGATGCGTTTTCCAATTATATATATTTTTTTCTGGAAACATTTTTCTGAACTTGTTGATGGAATGGACTACTAAAGATGTTACCTTTCATTTATAAGAATATTATTTTTGGGCGGTGGTACCCTTTAAGACTATCAAGTGACTGTGACTAATCTAGGGAAATACGGATGGCATTTGTTCCAATCACAAAGGACAAGGTTGGAAGTATAATAGAAAAGACGTGACAGTTATTAAGACAGTCTTAACTCCTTTCATGAAACAGGCCCCTGTTCTCTACTAGGTTTTGCAATCTCCATCTGGAGTTGATACAGGGCCCATTACATGTAGGTTACCGTAGGTTAGCTGTAAATTATATAGACTTCAAAGACGACCTTAATTAGTTTATTGGAAGAATTTCTTGGAGGTGCTTGTTTAATGAGATAAAACCCTTCTCATGGTTTATTATACCTAGATATCACCAGATGTGTTTTTACAAAAAAGATAATTTTTGTTTACACAAGTAATGTTCCAAGCATATGTTATTGGTTTTCAACAATGATACAGATAATGGTATTAAACAATGCAGTGCCTTCATTTTTTAAAATCAGTAACAAAGTAAAATTATTTCCATATTTCACATTTTTATTTCCCTCAGGGTATAATACAGTTGCACGTGTTAACATTGTTGCTGTCAAATTTCTATTTTTGTGATGGAACATGAAAATATTTTTTGTTTTCATCTGTGCTTTGTCTTTTTGTCTGCTAACAACTAGACACTCTGAGCGATATTGCAGCAAATAAGATCTTATTCAAGTATAATTTACAAACTGTATGTTGGTTTGCGATTCATTTTGCATTTTTTACACTTTTATGCATTAATGTAGGCAATTATGTACTAGGTATGTACTAGGCAATTGGAGCCATATATTGCAGCAAATAAGATCTTCTTCCAGAATAATTTACATACTGTATGTTGGTTTCCTATTCCTTCTGCATTTCTGCACTTGTTTGTTGACTATTGATGAGTGGTTTCCGTGGTAACACATCCGCAAGTTGAGACTTATAGATGACGGAGGGATTTGCCTGCAATAAGCAGATAAATTTACAATTTTACTTTCTTTTTAATAACATGATTTAATTTTTTATAAAAGAAGACAACAAATTGAGGGAAGGAGGGGGAGGAAAGAGAAAATGATAGAAATTGAGAGACAAGGAGAGAGAAAATTCTTTACAAGTACAAGTAAATATTTTTGACCAGGTTCTGCCTCTGGTTGGCAAAATATCTCAAAATTGAGATTTTTATACTCATTTAAAGAAATCACCATTATCTTCATTTTGAAACAAAACTATGTATTAAACTAGATGGATCTTCGACTGCGCGCAGTCGAAAATGATGCCTCCGCCATTACGCAATTTATTTATATCAAGCCCAAATCAACATGTACACAGAATTAATTCTGTCAACTCAATGTTGATGGTACTCTGTCTTTTAGATCTTGACATATCACAATTATGAGCTATAAGTGACCTTGACCTTTGCCCTCATGACCCCAAAATCTAATGACTACAATAAGCCTGAGTCATGTCGGATATATTCGGAACCGGGTCCCGATAAACTGTAACCGGTCGGGAACCGGTATCCCGATAAATTTTTGTCGTCGAAACTCGGATCGGTAAAATCACGCAATCGTGCAAGCATCGGCAAAAATGCACTGTTTGGGGCTTTATATTACTCTTTTTATATGCAAATAACATTACAAATATTGACGCTTTTATGGATTTACATATCAATCTTTACGGGAAAATAGTTACAGACTATCCAGAATTAACTCACGTTTCGCAAGAAAAGTATTTTTTCCGAAGTAAATTGGACCTAGAAATCGATCGTTTGTTCAGCATCGCTCCAAGCTGAAACAAGCCGCTAAAATCAAAGTTTTCGGGTCCCGATATCGCGAGAAGATTGCGATATGCATGCTATATGATATGCTAGCTAACTTCAGTTCCCGGCGCGGCACACACGCTAACTTCAGTCGGCCAGCTAGCATCGCGGTGCACCACTGCGATCAAAATTTCCCGATAATTTGCACAGTTTTTTTCATTGTTTCGGGGCTTATTTTTTGTTCTGTTCAGCTTTCAAACGCCATAGAATCATGTAAGTAGAATATCAAAACATTTTAAAATGGTATAAATTACCCCAATACGTAATTTGAGCCACTTTTTGAATGCACTGGCTCATCAGCTCGATCATACATACACTCCCCGGGAGTATAGGCCTAACTTTGTGTGAATATCCGTAGGCAATAGCGTTCAAATGACTAGCAATTTTGCGCTTCCTGTTCAATTTCTGACTGTCAAACGAAGTTACGAACCAAGAATTTCTCGAAAATAATCACTCTTTAAAGTAAATGATATCGATTGCCCCGTTTTTATTTGAATTCCGCTACATTAAGTGACAATCTTAATTTCTTTTTTAACATTTTTATATTATTTATTTTTATTCGGGGCACCATTTCCATAAAAACAAAACCGGGTCCCGATTGAAACGGTCGGTAACCGGTGTGATCGACCGACCGACTCAGCCTTAGACTACAATTGTTCCCCATTATACATTCAGGTATCAAGTTGGATTGAAATCTGATATTCAGTTCTTGAGATTTCCAATCTCAAGCTACTTTTACATAAAATGAGCTCTGTGACCTTTGACCTTTGACCTCATGACCCCCAAAATCTAAGCAGTTCATTGGCTCTCCAAGGAACATACATGTACCAAGTTTGGTCAGAATCTGTCAATCCCTTCTTGAGATAACGCGATCACGAGCTATTTTTGCATATATAATGAGCTCTGTGACCTTTGACCTTTGACCTCATGACCCCAAAATCTAATCAGATCATTGGCCCCCCAAGATACATACCTGTACCAAGTTTGGTCAGAATCAGTCAATCCGTTCTTGAGATAACGCGATCACGAGCTATTTTTGCATATATAATGAGCTCTGTGACCTTTGACCTTTGACCTCATGACCCCAAAATCTAATCAGATCATTGGCCCCCCACTTCTACTTCTACTTGGGTACTCGACAGGGTCCATCAGTCAGGACGTAGAGTCGAGGGGAACCGGTGAGGTGTCCCATTAATTGCCGATTGAGGCAACTGCTCCCACAAAGGCTCCTAGTGATGTAGAAGCCAAGATATTATTGGGGAGCGCATTCCATGCTGTTACAGTTTGTGGGAAGTAGGAGTTCTGGTAAAGCTGAGTTCGAGTATGTATATGCTTGAGCTTATTTGGGTGGTATTGTCTGGTGATGCTTGGGGCCACATACATACCTGTACCAAGTTTGGTCAGAATCAGTCAATCCGTTCTTGAGATAACGCGATCACGAGCTATTTTTGCATATATAATTAGCTCTGTGACCTTTGACCTTTGACCTCATGACCCCAAAATCTAATCAGATCATTGGCCCCCCAAGATACATACATGTACCAAGTTTGGTCAGAATCCGACAATCCGTTTTTGAGATAACGCGATCACAAGCTATTTTTGAATATATAATGAGCTCTGTGACCTTTGACCTTTGACCTCATGACCCCAAAATCTAATCAGATCATTGGCCCCCCAAGATACATACATGTACCAAGTTTGGTCACAATCCGACAATCTGTTCTTGAGATAACGTGATCACAAGCTATTTTTGCATATATAATGAGCTCTGTGACCTTTGACCTTTGACCTCATGACCCCAAAATCTAATCAGATCATTGGCCCCCCAAGATACATACATGTACCAAGTTTGGTCAGAATCCCTCAATCCGTTCTTGAGATAACGCGATCACGAGCTATTTTTGCATATATAATGAGCTCTGTGACCTTTGACTTTTGACCTCATGACCCCAAAATCTAATCAGATCATTGGCCCCCCAAGATACATACATGACCCAAGATTGGTGAAAATCCGTCAATCGGTTCTTGAGATAACGCGATCACGAAAACGGGACGTACGTATACATGTACGTACGGACGTACGGACGGACGGACAACCCGAAAACATAATGCCTCCGGCTACTTCGTTGCGGAGGCATAAAAATGACAATATTCAGTATACGATATGATCACTTTAATTTTGGCTGACTTGTGAAAATGAATTTACTCTGTAAAAGCCAATCTCTGCAAAACATGAGTTGTCGACAAGAGCGGGTTCCATTTGTTTGAAATATAAATAGATTGTGTTTACAAGTATAGAATGCTATTTGAAGTACCACACTACACAGTTAGATCTGTGATAGTAAATTACTCATTATAATATTCTGCCTTACCCTGTACTCTTGAAAGTCGAAACATAATTAAAGGAACCACCAGTCAAAGAACAACACATAAGTATATGTTTTGGTACCGTTTTGTGATATCAAATAGATACCCAACATTTTGCAAAGGGTTGTGTAATTCATAAACAAAGCATAAACAAAGCAATTAATTTCCACCACTTACGGAACCACTACTATTTCCTGGTTCCGTACGGGCCAAACATTTGCGAATGCGCCAATTTTGCTATTCACGCGTACGTTTGGAGACAATATAATCCCGGGCGATTCGTTCGCTCTGGAAAAAGTAGTCTCGTACATGCAGACCCATGAACGCATGCTTTAGAATGGTGATGCGTTTTTCAATTATATATTTTTTTTTCTGGAAACATATTTCTGTGAACTTGTTGATGGAATGGAATACTAAAGATGTTACCTTTCATTTATAAGAATATTATCTTTGGGTGGTGGTACCCTTTAATGTAATAAAGGAAACGAAAATGAAAACGAACTGATTGCTACATATTTAATAGACAATATAATTAATAACTTTAGGCATTATCAGATCTGCCAGTGTACTCTATACTGTATTGATTTATTAAATCCTGAAACTTGAGTTATTTTAAACGTGAGAGAAAGTGAAACTAAGACATTGTAAAGTGGAAAGACACGTTTTTATGTCCATCAAGATGGACATTGTATCTATATAAATTATTTATTATCAAGGCACACTTTTTAAACCCATTCAGGCCTGGTACCAAAATTACTTTGGCTAGGGTCGGTTTAGAATGCACAATTTGATTAAAGGAACTGTCCGCCTTTTGCAAGCCAAATTTCAAAAGTTGCGAGGTTATTGTCTTATATGAAAGAAAATGTAATTTAACAGCTTGCCTGAAAAAATTAGGGCTTGAAATCTCTTTTTCGTGGAGTTATAGACCTAAACATAATAAAACCGACGGCGCGTCGTTTATATTCCATTTTGATTATTCACCCATGCAAAATTTTGCTCACGATAGCAGCCGGCGCACTCCGGGGCTGTGTGTGACCCGCGCACAGATTGTGATCGAACAACGGCATATGGAAACGTATACTAAACAAAATAACTAAGACTTGCTAAAACTTACTACATGTAATTGTATATATTCCTCATTTTCGAGACTTTTTCTGTGGCATACATTTAAAAATGTCGGCTTCACAATACCTTTACAAGAAAAAAATACGATATTGTTGTAATATTATGCTAAATTAGTTAACATTTATTGGCCGATATATAGTTCGATGAAGGGATGATTTCTACACGTTCGTTTTTCAATTGGAAGATTGTTCGATCTGAATTTGTGTGTGTGTGTTACATTCATCCCCATCCATCTACTGGAAACTGTTCAGACGATTTGTAAAAGGCGGACACTCCCTTTACCAGATCTTGAACCATTGAATGGGTTACCTCAAGCTTCCACACTAACTTTTTTTCTCAACTGGCCCTTTCAGGCAAGTCAAATCATAAATGTTGAAACTTTACTTGCCCAAACAGACAATTTACTTCCCCTCTTACTTCTACATATAGATGATATTTTCATGTAAGGAACTACGTTCTATTCTCGTAATTGAAGAGAACTTTAAGTTTCCCGATTGGGCAAGCAAACTAGACCATTTATGAAGTTTTGCTTGCCCGACATCAATTTTTTTACTTGCCCCGGGCAAGCCGGCAAGTGCTAATAACAAGCCATGCGGTTAACAAACTTTTCACTGCACTGCCTATCCATGCATACATTTGATGGACAGTGCGTTTAAGAAAAAACATTATACAATATGGATGGTTTTAAAGGGACTAAGTAGTAACATTGTCCAAATCCTCAAAATAAAATTTTAATTCTAGCGGTTCCCTTATACCTTGTTGTATTCGTATTAACAATAAAATCATGGGACAGGTTTCGGTTTTTCAAATTTCCCTTTCGTTACAAAGATATGTATGATTGAAGTATTCAGATAAGAAAAACTCCGGGCGAGTTTTTCTTCCGTGTACAAAGTGAGTGCAGTGAGTTACTGAATATCACTTTGCATTTTCGCTCATTACTTGGTCATACAATGTCCATTTGACTTGAAATTTTCACACAATACCCTGTGGACATATGAGATAACAACAATATACATTGCATCAACCATTCATCACTTTTTGCACATGTCAACAAAGTTACTAGATCCCTTTAAGAGTTTATTTTTGTAAAGGAAAAAGTGTATCAAATATCATACAGAACCAGATGCCCAGGCTACACTTTAGTTTCGATAGTAATATTTGTTTGATGTCAATTCTATTTTTAGTTTTCTAAATCATATATATGGTCATCATCAATTTCACATCTACTTTTCAGTCAAAACAGGATGAATACATGTGATTTGTAATAACTGGTTGACTTTATGTGATGGACAGCACATGATTGTTACATACTTGTAAATGTTTCTCTCATTTTTATTAAAGGGATCTAGTAACTTTGTTGACATGTGCAAAAAGTGATGAATGGTTGATGCAATGTATATTATTGTTGTCTCATATGTCCACAGGGTATTGTGTGAAAATTTCAAGTCAATTGGACATTGTATGGCCAAGTAATGAGCGAAAATGCAAAGTGATATTCAATAACTCACTGCACTCACTTTGTACACAGAAGAAAAACTCGCCCGGAGTTTTTCTTATCTGAAAACTGCAATCGTACATATCTTTGTAACGAAAGGGAAATTTGAAAAACCGAAACCTGTCCCATGATTTTATTGTTAATATGAATACAACAAGGTATGAGGGAACCGCTAGAATGAAAAATTTATTTTGAGGATTTGGACAATGTTACTAAGTCCCTTTAATCTGTTCAAGAATATGTGTTTTTTTTTGCATTTAGACCACAGCCAGAGTATCTTTGATACCAGCCCTGAATAAGTTAATGTATAACTTATAATTATAGAATTCAAGATATTATTATCAGCATAATTCAACAAAATCCTTTGGGAGTTTTTTAAAGTATAAACAGGATGATATAAATTTATTGTTATACTCTTGACAGATAGTTCCTAAATTTTAAAATAATTTTCTTTCCATGTAAAATAATGTAGACATCCATGCAATGAAAGAAAAATGTAAACATTTTGCTGAATGTATCATGATTTATTATCAACGTTATGTCCATTTTTGGTCAAAACAGGATGAAAGTGATAACTAGACATTTCTAATTTTAACTTAAAACACATTCTCTCTTTCATGTTTGTAGTGTGGAAATATTTTAATAATATTTTGCAGTCTTTTTATATTTTGGCATATATATATAAGTAAATTTCCTATTCAACAAGTATATTTTCTATTCTGGCAAGTAAATTTTCTTTCCTGGCAATTCAAATGTGAATCTTCATGATTTGATTTGCCCAAATGGGCATATTGGTGTGGAGGCTTTTGATAGCTATCTTGATCACAATTAATATTTGTGTACGAATGTGTCTAGATGCAAGAATAATTCCAGGGTCAGGATGACCTGTCAATTAGCAATTTCAGTGGTAATCTTTTTGTACCTGGTTTTTGTTTAAATTTAAATGGGAAATGTTAATATTTCATAAATCTATTTACCCAGTTGAGTTAGGAAATGTTAATATTTCTTATATAGTCATTATAGTCATTTACCCAACTTCCCATAGGCTTGCAACAGGTAAACTAAATCTGTATAATACATAGGCAAGCCTAGCTTAAAGGAATCATTAGCAAGGTGTCTTTACAAATCCCTTTTCTTAATTCCGTTCATCCTCTCTCCCTGTTGTGAACCTGACTCCCCAGGGTGGTGAAGGGGGGAAACAAAATATATCCTATTTGTATTTTTAGCTTTGGCTTATTCACTGCAGCCCCCTCGAGTATTCTTGTAGGTGTCTAGTGTATAAGACAGTGTCCACACCAAATGCAAAGCTTGGGGATAAGCCTGGGTGTTTGGGGGAAAAGAAACTATATAAATATCCTTTAGTGTTGGCTTAAGTTCACTTCTGCCCCCTCAAGTATTCTTGTAGACTATGTATAGTGTATATGGCTGTGTTTACACCAAGTGCAAATCTGGGGGATAATCCCGGGTATTGGAGAACAAAAAATGTATCCAGGGATTAATTAAATTTGGGGGATGGGAAATTATGTGTGATTTACAACTACGATGAATACATTTTGAATGTGTGTGAACTCGTATGTAATCGTGATATCAGGAAGATGACAGTGCTAATAATTAAAAAAAATCCCCCAGTTTGGAGGACATGTGTGGACAAAGTCTTGTACACAGTAGCATGGGGGTAGAAGAACCATGGGAGAACTAATGAACAATTTCCAGCCTCAAGAATAATAATGACACCTTTCACACCATCACAGTTAAACCTTCATTGGAACAGAACTTGCACAATCATGAAAAAAGGAGCGTACTTCAATAATTTTTAAGATTTTGCATTATTTTAAACTCACTCTGTTGGGAAAAAAAGGTAGGATTTCTGGACAAAATGCTTCCCAAGATATAGGCTATGAATATTATTATATTCACATTCCTGTAAACTTGTATACTTGAACCATTTATGAAACAGACATTGAACGTGAAGTTGGCACCTGCAAATATACACTCCATGAATGAACTACAACTTGGCCATTCAGATTTTCATCGGACTGAAATACAAATATGTATGTATTGATTTTTCTGCTGTCGCATGTGGATACAAAATACATTTAGGCTAAGGCTACAAAATATTGATCCGTAATATTGATTATAATTCACAAGTGGGAAAGTCACATTTGTAAAACCTCAAAATAAAAAGCGAACAGTCCTTTTTCAAGTTTATTGGAAAGAGAGAACCAAGAAAGGTTGTATTGTTGACATTTTAAAGATTGTTCAGATGTGTAAATCATATGTGTGTTGCCATCTTGCGAAAGCATTGCGCATGGTCCTAAACTTACTCACTGGCTCAGGTGTTGTGTATAGTGCGCACAAATTAGAGTTCAAAATGGGGGAAGCGTGGTGTAACTTCCCAACGTGTGGCAAGACCACTATAAATGCTATTTTAGGGAATGTAATAACAAAAGAGTTACAAGAGTATTCAATTTTCTGACATGGTACACCACAGATTACGGGGTGTTTTGGTGCTGTAAAGTAATCTTTTCTGAATTTGCTTTACTGTTTTGCTTTGTGGTCCAGTCAAGCAAGTGAAAACAAGAAACCTGAACCCTGAACCCTGAACCTTGTTGCCCAAAACAAAGAAATACATTACAAATTATGTTATATTTGAGTGGCCCCGAGATAGCGGGCCTATGCTAAATTTTGATGGGGAGCTGTCATTGTGACATTAACTCTCAACGTGCCAGGGATTTTGATGCTCTATGGCATTTGTGTGTATTGTAACTCGCAAAAATGCGAGCTGGGCACGTTTAGGAGTTAAAGAGAACAAAAATCAAGCTACATTTTTGTCTGCAAGTGTGCATTGCCTTTGTCAAGATGGCACCTGGAGAATGCAAAGGTCATCTTCCTTTTGTATCTGGTCTGTCCTTCGGTTATGAGTCACTAGTTTTGTCTGCACGGTATTTCCATTTTCAAATACTACTGTGATCATGTGACTATCAGTCTTATAATCAGATAATTAAAGGTAAAAGTCACGATCTGGAAATTGTTGACAATGGAAAGTTTGAAATTATATTAACAGGTTTTGATATATTCCAAAGACAGTTTGAGTTCCTTCATTTAATAAAGATCTAACATATTTTGTAGTTATTTGTAATATTTTTAAAAGTTCTAAGAATACAACATAATACTTACCGGTTTCCCAACAACAAGTAGTATTTAAAAAAATCATCTATGCCTTGTATCAAGCACTGATTTATTAGGAAATAACATTAATACCATTAAATATAAAAGGTCTGCAGTTGTATTTAACCAATTTCTAAATGTTTTCAATGACCAAACAATAATTATGGGATTTATGGTTTCCCCAACAACGAGTAGGATATTACGAAGTATACACTATCGAGTTGTCGCTTAATTATGTACATGATGTCGGGTATGATCATGCACTGATCATGCATATTCTGCCATTGTGTATCAGATTTCTTAATTGTTTTTGATCATCGAACAATGATCATGGGGATTAATGGCACTATCATGTCTAATTGAAATACCCCAGCAAAAAGCAAATGTTTACCATGCTATTATCTTTAAAGGGACTAAGTAACATTGTCCAAATCCTCAAAATCCAATTGGAATTATAGCGGTTCCCTCATACCTTGTTGTATTCGTATTAGCAATAAAATCATGGGACAGGTTTCGGTTTTTCAAATTTCCCTTTCGTTAAAAAGATATTTACGATTGAAGTTTTCAGATGTTAAAAAATCCAATGGATCGTCGTCAAAACCGTGTACAAAGTGAGTGCAATGAGTTAGTGAATATAACTTTGCATCTTTGCTCATTACTCGGCCAAATAACGTCCATTTAACTTGAAATTTTCACACAACACCTAGTGGACATATCAGATAACAACAATATACATTGTATCAATCACTCATCACTTTTTGCACATGTCAACAAAGTTACTAGATCCCTTTAATGTTGAACCCATTCACATCCACATCAGTGGCACAATTTATGTCACCACGGCAACAGGAAGCTAGCCTGGCTGAACTCTGAAGGGGGTTATTGTTTAGTGTACAGGAAACCCGAGTTAGTGACCCGAAACAGAGATCGTGGGAAAAGGGGAACCCTTTCTATTTAAAATTTTGAATAAAATAATTATGTTAATAGTATACATGCCCAAAATACTGAGTTAATAGTACTGCTTTCACTGTCTATGTTTACATTATACAGATTTATACAATACTTCAAAGTATTCATGAAATATAAAATCAAGTATGGTTTTTACATTTTGTATTCCTTCTTTTGAAAATACAATTAAAAGTTACACATTTTGTCAAAATGCAATAAAGACACTGAATACAATACAATACAATTTACAATACAACACAACACAATACAATACAATACAATACAATACAAAAACTTGTACATCCTTACAAAAATAGCTGAGTGAAATTTACAACTTGAAGAATGTGAAATCTACAAGCAAGGGTGATGAATAATAAAGAAATGTACAACCACTGAACATTTTACATTTACAATTTGAAATTTACAATCAAAGAATGGGAACAACTTGAAATCTACACAGTTGTTTACTGTCTTCAGTAGATGAACTCTTGAAATGGTACAACCTGGAATTCCCCCCCCCCCCAGGCAAGCTAAAGTCAAGATATTATTTTTCTGTTGTACATCAACATTTCATTGAAGGTTTTTATAAATTTAAACCTGAAGCTTGGAATATTTGGTTCATTAAAGTACCGAACTGTAGAATATTGTGCATCTTAGTTTCTGAGTTTGGTACACATGATATATATGTTATGTAAGAATATAAAAATTATTATTATATTTAAGAGCTATAAAGATACAGTCTATGACTGTGTACACTTTTTCTGTCAAGCACCCAAATTAAATGATGATATACATGAATGTATTGTAAGGAGCTGTGAATTGCTGCACCTGATAGGCTTGTCATTATCGTTACTGATACGATGTGACAATTTGTTGGTATACTATCTATGGCAGTCTTGTCTCCCCGTCTATTTATAGGAAATCTGTACAAAACATACACTGCCAACGTTCTCACTTAATAAAAAAACGTGGGATTTAAATCATGTTTAGAAGTTGATTGTATTTTGTCCTCTGTTTAATGTTAATATGCTCAAGAAATCTACTTTCTTTTATTAAATTGGCAAACAAATAAGAAAAAAATGACTGCTGTTTACATTGTGCAAATTAAAAAAACTGTAATGATATGTGTTTGGGCAGTGACACACAAACACATAGGCACACAAACACGCACACGCACACACACATATCGACGATTTGAATATCACATTTTGCCACCGTATGAACAGGCCCTGTGTAGACTGTGTGGTATTGATAATGAACTTGTCAGCTGTGCCTGGAATCTCAAGCATCTTGTAAGATTGCATAGCTAGCATTGTGTGCTTCTATGCAACTGCCACAAAGCCTTTCACATTTCCTTTAATTAATGTATTAACTGTATGTGTGCACTAATGTTCTTACACCATCATAAGACCCTGCAAGCTCTGTTAACCAATCCTGATCTGTTACTTGCAACTTGTGAACATGGCCCTGGTAATATCTTGATAATGAACTTGTCAGCTGAGCTGTGCCTGGTATGTCAAGCATCTTGTAACCTTGCATAGCTGGCATGTGTGTGATTTCTATGAACTGTCACAAGGACTTTAACGCTGCCCTGAACATGTACAATGGACTTGATTGTTGTCTAGTTTTTTTAGTAGTCTTTCTTCAAACCCTACTTGAAAACATAATCATATGATCATTATAAGGATTATTAATCTTTTATCCTGTAAAGAAATTTATGAATTTACGGATTAATAAACCAAATACAATTATGTTAAATTAAAATGGCTCCTTTTCTCTAAATGTTCAAAGACGGTTAATTTTTGAAACCCTTTCACACTTCCCTTTTAGAGTGATTATACTTTTATAATTTAATGTTTATCTATCTATGCCCCGCTTACAAGCTATGCTTTCAAGGGGCACCTCAACCATTTGTTGATTTCCTTGTATTTTATGTATTTTGATATTTGGTTGAAATAAAATGAAATGAAAAAAAAATATCTATGAACACTTTAAACAAATATATGCATACTGTGCACATTTACATTGACATTTACTGCATTAGACACTTCAAGATTGATTTGTATTTGAATTATAATTGTGCTTTCAGTTGTAGTTTTATTTCAATAAATTACTGCGGGAATAATTCTGTCAAATAATTTAGAATGATTGACATTTAGTTTCTGGGAATATGATCTGAGAATGTCGTAAAAAACATTTTCAGTTTCAATCATTATTTACACCTTTTATGACTGGGCTAAAAAAAATAGTAAGTCTTTTTTTTTGGCTAAACTGAGTTGTGCATACCATCTTATATATCTGAGCCATATCTTTTAGATGACCAATTTTGATTATTTATAATTTTGGGAGAATTTATAAAATAAGAAATTAAAGAGAGCAACATCTGGTTTCTACAACACTCACACTCATTACCCAATGGGTGTCTAAAGATAAACAGTGTACAGTAAAACTTTATTCCAACGGTTTTGCGATTTTGTTTTTAAACGGTTGATATTGGCAGGAAGTTCTGGGCAATTTAGAAGGAAATTAAGCCATAACCCGGTTAGTCATCCCGTGGCATTGGTCGCAAAATGTTGTCCGCTTCAGTTTATGACCCAGTCACACAGTCCTGTAAAGCAGGGCTCCACACTTACCTTTTTTTGTCAGTGGCCCGGTCGTGCCAGTGAAATAATTTATTAAAAATGTACTGGTCCTGAAAATTTTATTTCATGAGTAAACTTGTTATTATTCAAAATATCACTCTTTCCTGATCAAACCTGTGATTATAGATCTATGAAGCATAATTTGTAAGAAAACGAGGTTTTTCTAATTTTGTCAATGTCGGGTTGAAAATCTGCTTGCCGGATCGGGCCACCAAAATCTGATTTTTATACATTTTTGGCTTGCTGGCCCGAAGTGCAATTTCACTTGCCCCGGGCCAGCAGGCCAGTGCGAGTGTCGAGCCCTGCCTTAGGCAATAGGGCAAGTTGCTAGTGTCCAGCCCTGATATGGCACGGTTTAACAGCGTGTACGTGTGACTGGGGCATTAGATGGTTGCATCACGCAGGAAACTCCTTCATGATACTTGTTTATGTCAGGATCCCTCCCATTTCTGTGGATATATCATGGGATTAGATTTACAAAAAAAAAAAGTGCTATGCATTAATATCATTCATGCAAGTAACCTGTTCCCTTCTAGATTTTTGCAATCCCCATAGAGTTAGTACAGGGCCTACCAGGTTCCCATAGACAATGGGTTAAAGGGAGTTTGGATCAGTTAAAAAATACATGGGGGTTTACTTTAGGGCAATTTAGCCCCCAAAATGCCAAAAGAGCCCTAGTAAATTTGCATTGAGTTTAACATATACAAAGCATATTAGAGCGCTACCTTCATGCAGATGAGCTGTTAAAGTTTCCCCCAGAATAAATAAATTATAAGTTTTCCCTGGTTTGTATGTGTTACATATTGTATGATACCACTGGTTTTAATTACAAGTACGTTTTGGGCAGAGCTCTCGATTGACACTTGTAGTTTTAGCAAGGAGGTATTTTTGTTTTTACTGTACATTATTGCTCCCCTTGGAGTGGAGATGGTGCACACAATGTGTGCTAGTTTGCATGGTATCCTATAACTGGGGTAATAATAGTGTAAAGTGATAGTTTAGAGATGATCAGTGATCATATTAGGCGCTTTTTAAATCAAACTTATTTAATATCAGGAACTCTGATTTACGGATAAACCATGGATAAACTTTGTCATCGTGCTAAGCCGTTTTAGTGTACATGCAAATGGGAGTAGTACAAGGAAAGCTCGCAGTACGAACCAGGGCAAAATTGTTGTGAAACATGATACACACGGTGACAAAGTTACAGATAACCTATTGACCTATTTCCTGAAGGGAAGGAGGAGAAGGGGTGGGGGTGAGGGTGGGGGTGGGGATTGGGGAGGGGTGGAGAAGGGGAACTAGTGTAAATGTAGATCATCATCGTCTTCACATCTTGTCAATCCGATTTCTTCCAAGAAGAAGCTTGGGGTGGATTTCAGACGACAGCTGAAAGAATTCCAATCAGTGTTGTAAACACACTGTTGCATCCTGGGTGATTACCCATTTTATTCAATAGATGACACATTGATTAAGTCACTCATATTGTTTTTTTCCCTCAATTATTTAATTGTAAACACAATCCCTTGAAGTTATTAGTTTTGGTCGAGTGTTTTTAATGTTTACATCAACATTCTCAGAAGATTTTACGATTAATTTTGGGATTATAGACAATTATACAAAAATATGGCACCACGCTCTGGATGTTTCATAATCATTTAGGTCGTTAACATCAAATATTTTGGTAGATTTCGAGGTTTAAATGGTGAGATTATGGGCAATCATTATCTTTTATAGCCAGTTTTCATAATCCTGTAGGTGGTTAACTTTTGAAATGACAAAATGTTTCGGAGGTTAGTCAGAATAATCAAGGTTGTCGTCAGTGCTGTGAAGGATTTAAGGTGCTTTTCTTTTTGATATGTTTCTAATTGGTTTGATATCCTAGTGAAGAAAAGGACAGACTTATACCACTTTCAAGCTTACATTACCGATGAAAATACCGATGAAAAAGACCGATGGAATTTCTTATGTAAACAACGGGGAACTCGCAACTTCTACTCTGTCGCGTTCATAATGCAGGGGAATTTAATCGCCTTTTGCATTCACCGGCCGGAAGTGAAGAATTGTTGATACAAAAAGCCACTAGCCTATACTTTCAATAAATTTGTTAGTGATCCGTTTTAAATATTGTTCTGTTCATCATTTGGTTTTATAAATATATGCTTTATAATAAATATATTATTATAACGATGTTCATGAATTGAATTTTTGTTTACCTTTATATTCATGCAACATACTTGTTAAGTAAAACGGGGCCCCTTGGTAGATCAGTTGTTTAACTGAAAGGGCAACCTTGTTGAAATAAAACGTTAATAAATAATAAATAAATAAATAAAACGAATCAATTTATACGTAAACAAAACGTCAACAAAAAACACGTGCACGATACTCGAGGTTCTCTTTACGCGAGCTAGCTATGGCGCAGCATAATATTATCGCATGCCGTGTTCCGAAAAAAGCGCGCGTTACACTGCTTTAGCCAGAACAAGAACGACCTTTGACCATTTTCATCGGTATTTTTCACCCGAACCATTTCAAGCTGACCGTTTCATCGGAGTGACACCGATAGAAAGAGAATTTCTCCTACTCTAAAGTAGGAGAATTTAATCGCCTATTTCTCTTCTTTTCATCGCCTATTCTATCGGCTTTTTCACCTCTGTAGCATTCATGCTGGCCGTTTCATCGGATGCGTCCGGACGCATCCGATGAAAAAACCCTCATCTTGAAAGCAACATAATTGTTAAAAACTTTGTAGTGATACAGCTCTGTCAGAAACAAAACAAAAAAGATTTTATTTTCTTGTCTGAAATGTAATGAAAGCAGTCATGTTTTAATCAGAATGACATGACATGACATGACATGACATTTTCAGGAGCTGAAGCCTAAATCACTGAAACAAACTAAACAGACAAATTAATTAAATTAATATGAAACAAATTAATATAAATTTGACAAAATAATTGATGGGGTTTTCTGAGATAACCAGAATTTCTTTTGGTATTTTTTTTGTAGAGTCCCTTTTTTTATTTTTAGTATTACGTCTGGTTATAAAATGAAAAGGTGAACTGCTACATGAATCACTTTCATCAGGAACCATTTCAACCACATTACGTATCTCAATTGCCCTAAACTTTAAATAGCGTCATTAGGTATATGAATTTTTACAGTTTGATCCTGTTATCCTGTTCTAAGGTTGTAACATATGAGCCACAGGTTTCCTTTTGTGTCATCGTTTCATGGTGTGAATTTGCCATAATAAACATGAAGAGGATATGCCTAGAAGGATGTAAATGTATTTTCGTAGCTTTGAATGCTGTTCTAAAAATTTAATGATGTGCATAACCTGGTTCACCATTAGGCACAGAAAATTAAATCTGGAATAATATGCAGATCAGTGACCTGTGAAGCATTTTAACCCTTTTCACATCACGTTCCAAAATTTAAACCCTTTTCACTAAACATTTTAAATTTCAAACCCTTTTCACACCATATTCCTAGTTTAAACCCTTCTAGAGAAGGATAAACAGCCTATTCTTTTCACATCATCTTCCAAAAATATAAACCCTTTTCACTACACGTCCTAAATTTTAAACCCTTTTCACATCATATTCCTAGTTTAAACCCTTTTAGAGCAGGATTAAACGGTCTAGTTCAAGTATTTTTGCATTTACATCGGTTCAAGGCTTGACTTTTGTGTTGGCCACTAGAAATGCTGTCAGGGCCATCTGAAAATCTAAAATATTCAAATAGATGGCCTGACTGGCCACTTCAAATTCAGTTATGATGGCCCTGATAATGAAGTTGAAATCAAATTGATGCAACATTTTGCATTTTACCAGAAGATCCATTGTGGGCACCTGAAACTCTTACTTTAGCTCAAAAATTCTTAAATTATCCCAGAAAATCATGAACATGTTCTCATAAATATTCATAAAAGAGTTCAATTATTCATGCCAAACATTGTTTCAGAGTTCTTGTTCAACGAATGCGAGCTTGGAAATTAGCCCTCGAAAATGAAATTCAATTACTTTTCTCCCTGGCAATGGTCTAGATTTAAATATAATAACATGTCAAAAAGGTGATTGTTTTATCATCCATTCTATCTATGTTTAAAAATCATGCCAAACATTGTTTTAGAGGTGAGGTCTCGTTCAATGAATGCTAGCTTAGAAAGTTGTTCTCAACAATACAAATTGAATTTTCTTCTTGAAAATGGTCTACATTTGTACAATAACATGTGAAAAGGGTGATTGTTTTATCATCCATTCTTATCTGATGTTCCAGAATCTCATGGCCCTTTTCTTCCTGTTGACCTTTTGCAAATAGTTCATGAACATTTCCCAGTTTGATGAAATTTTTTTAAATAGAGAAAATAGTATACCAGTGTCAGTCATAGGCTATGATAAGGGGAGGGGAAGGAGGGGGGGGGGGGGGGGGGAACCCGGCTCCCCCTAGCCAAATAAATTATACCTTTGCATGCAGTGTTTGTGCTCAATTTATGTGCAGAGCTCTATTTTTCACTGCAAGTAATGGAATGTATTTAGTTTTATTATCAGTCATAGCTCAACCACTCTCTACTTCTTTACTTCGTGTACTCTACTTTCCTTTCCTAAAGCGCTTAGAGGCTTGTTTGCATTAAGCGCTATATAAATTCGTCATATTATTATTATTATTATACCCTCTGTCTGCAGATTTAATTAATCACAGTTTAATAATATCTCAATCATCGGTGGGCGTAATGATGCCTTGACCCAATTTGAGATTTTATTGCACAATTTAGGGAGAAAATATGTGCACTAGAGCTATTTCTAAGTCTGAGTAATAGTCAATTACTTGTGTGTGTGTGTGTGTGTGTGTGTGTGTGTGTATGTGAGGGGGTGAAAGTTCTGTCTGTCATCATGTAAGTGGGTGTAAAAGTGCAAGGCACAGCTGCACATACCTGCCTGGTCAAAATAAAATCCTTTTTCAAATTTAGTGAACATTGCTAGTAGTGGTATTATAGATATTGGGATAAAACTGCTATGCATACATCCTTACTTTACACACGCACACACACACAAACACACATACACATACTCATTCACCCACATACAAAAAACGGCCAACACAAACAGACTGTTAGTGCTCTCCATGATTTGAAAAACCAGAAACAAACAAATTTTATTGTAAACTTGAAGGGGAAAAAAAGCATGCAACACTTTGTGTGTTGGAGTCTTGGAGGAGAGGAGGTTATTTTCATTCTGGCAGTATGGTCGCCTTTTAATCATCACATGAATGATTTTCAAGTTAATGACCCTTGTGTTGTTTTAGGCAGTAATATTCCAAATGATATTGATGAGTCACTTTTATATCACCGTTAATGTAAGCAGCACAAATTACCTACTTGGCTGTCTGCAGTGCAAAGCTGATTATAGATGGTATCAGTTTTATCAGAGATACTGACGTTCCTATACTGCAGGGCTCGACACTAGCACTCGCCCGCTTGCCTGCATGCCTAGGACAAGTGAAAATTGGTGTCGGGCAAGTAAGGCGGGACTCAAAATTAACTTTGCCCCAGTGGTCTTTCTGATGTATAAGGCCAAAAATGTGTTTTTTCTTTCCTCCTGAAAATATGAATTTCACTGCATACATTAATCAGAAAAATTGATTTAAAATATATGGAATTGTTCAACAGATTTCTACTTGGTTTTGTAACCAAAACAAAGAATACATTCAAGTTGTGGTATTACTTGTGGTGTACTTTAGCAGTTCATGGGAATTTTGGGAAATGTAACTTTAGCGATATATACCGTTTCGTGTAATTTTAACCGATCCCCAAAGAATTCCAACAATATTGATCGCATTTTGTCACTACATCATGTCAGAACTCAGAACCGTAGGCAAAATAACAACTTACATGTCATCTGGTGAGAGTGAGTAGGTCGTTAAGTCAATTTTTTGCTAAATTGAGTGCTGCATACCATCTTCTATGCATAGGTTAGAACCTCATATATGTGATGCCAGATCTTCCGGTAATAATTTGTTGTATTTTGTAATTTTAAAAATATTTATCAAAAAATTCAAGAGAACTACATTTGGTTTCTACAACTACGCTACAGGGCTCCCAAACTTTAAAAATTATTATCTGAAGTACAAAAAAGAGACTTTAGCGCCCTTCTCTTTCTCAAACAACGATGTAGTACTTAGTTGACTGACTCGTGTACTTTGCTAGTTCAAATGCTTTAGGATATGTAACTCTAGATAGTCTATATTATATAGAACAGTTCCATGTGTTTCTCACATTTCCAAGTGTAAGTCACTACTTATGTATGTAGTTTTTATTCCTGTAAGTTTCTAGCTAGTACCTGCCTGCTATTGAGACCACCCCCCCCCCCCCCCCCCCTTTGTCTGGCCTAGCTTCCATTCAAGACTTATATGTGTTTTTCCCCTCAAATTATGTATCATTTTAAAGTATAGACATTTTGGTGAAATATTCTTAGAAAATCTTACCTCCCTCAGTGGCAAAATATGTCATGCAATAAAACAGCACTCAAAGTCGAAAATGTCCTTATTGAAATGAACTCTGAGAATGTATGGGGCTCCTTTTGGGGCTTATTTGGGGCAATTTTTGGGGGGCAAAATCGCCCAGCCCTTGTATATTTTTTCTCTATATGGAGTTCACGGCATACACCACATGCACATTGAATTACATGTAGCACATCAAACTCCAAACCAGCTTGCTTATGTTGGTTGCTAAGCGACGCGGCTGGAAACGTGAGCTGCGAACTAGAATACCAGAGTGTGGGGTCACGAAAGGGGATCAAATTCTACCTGAAAAATAGATTTAGAATTCCACCATTCCACCTACAGACATAACAGCACCTACTAAAATACTTATGTGATAAAAACAACCCCTAAGGAACTTGTGTAATAACAATAATATTTGTCCATGAAAGTAATAAGTTTATCCATGTGTTTTTTTATGGATAAACTGTTCTTTTACTGAATGAATGAGAATTAAAATCAACTATTTTGTGTAATGAAAAAGGTTTAAATTCTACCTAAAAAATAGATTAAGATGTTCGCATTCAGACATAACGGCATGTTGTAGAATACTTACATTTATGCAGAAAACAAGCCCAAATGAACTTGTTCACTAACAATAATATTTGTCCATGAAATTCATAAGTTAATCCATATTTTTTATGGATAAACTGTTATATTTTACTAAATGAAAGAGAATTTGTCATGAAAAAGGACCAAATTCTACCTTTAAAAAAAAATAGATTTCCATCTACAGACATTTATAACAGCATGCATTGTTCTAAAATAGTTAAATATGGAAAACTAGCCCCAATGAACCTTTTGCAATAACAATATATGTATAGAAAAGTATTTGTTGATAAACTGTCTCATGTTTTTTTTAAATTATCCATCTTTTAAAAATGAATTAACTGTCTATATTTCATGTTCTTTTTTAATTCTTTAAATGATCATCTAGAGTCATTCGTAAGACCTTTTCATTTATCAGTTCCTATTTTGGTTCATGTTCTTACTTTCATCCATTTGCCCTGTATTTCACATTCTTTAGGTGATCATTAGCCCTACTTACTTCTGCTGTCTGGTGGTTAGTGAAGGTGATTTTAATTGCAAGGATAATCCCGTGTTAAGGAGATTAACGGTTCTTAAATCACCTGGAACCGAAATAACTGTAAGGTGAACCATTATAAGCTGAAATAGTTGTGGTCAGAAAGAAAAAAATAAAGTGGTTGGGGGATTTGTAAAGAATGTAAAACAATCTGTTACACTTTCTCTCCGAGTTTTCCCCAAACTTTCTCTGTTTCTTTTCCTATCCTTCTATGCTTTTCTTACACTTTTTAAAATTATTTTTTTTTAGAAATTTCTACATCTACTTATCTTCATTCCTTTTCTTTCTGTATTTCACTTTTGTACTTTACTTCAAAGATGGCTAGGTGCTGAAACATGATTTCATAGAAAATATAAAATAATTGTTGAATTTGTCATCCAACTCCTGAAGATAATTATGGGTGTTAAAATGACCAAGTTTGTAATAATAATATGTAATATCCACATTCCAGTGACCATGACTCATGTGAACAATGTTGGATTTTCCGTGAAAAAATATGTTGATTGGTTTATTACAAAGTGATATGGGATCTAATCATCACATTGCAGCTTGGTCTAAATAGCAAATTAGATTTGTGAACAATAATTTGTTTTGAAACTTGCAGTTGGATGAAATTGTTGGCAAAAATTGTGGCTTTACAAATTAAATTTAAATTTGTAAATTAATCTGTTTTTTAAAGTGGTGATAGGATGAAAATATTTTGCAAAACAGAATCACTAGAAATAACTCATACTGATTATCAAAGTGTTAAAATGCAAGCTGGTTGGTAATTGACTGGATTAATTGTTGGCAAAAACAAGGCAATAATGATGAATCTCTCTATAACTATAAGCTATCCTGTTTTTAAACAAATAGAAATGCAACTTTGTTATAATTCTGTCAATTCAAATGCATGCAATTCACAATCAAAATGTTTATAGAATATATCTAGGGTGAACAAATATGACTTGATTAAAGTATTGAATACTTTGATTTTGACAAAAATATGTTGATGTTTTTATTTGTTTTACACCTTTTTTTGTTGACAAGTTGAAAGTCACAATGAAAGTTTAATTACACCGCAAAAGCTCAATGTTTACACTGTACAGCAAAGGGATAAATATGTCAATATTTGCACAATATTGTTAGCTAGTATTTAGTTTCTTCCTGTGTATACTGTAATTTCACATATTCGGCTATATTAGAAGAAGTCAACATACTGTAAGGTAGACATTTAAATTCAATATAATGCAATTTGCCATCACAAGTTACAAAGTTCTAGTATATTGACAATATTTGAAGTTGATGACAGATGTATTGAAACTGAATGTAAGTGTATACTGTGTTTCATATCCACACACATTAATATATTTGATCTACATTCTAAACTAAATTTTGGTATGACAGCCTGGTTATCTCAAATGTGGGTTAAAGGTGAGATATTGGGTGGATAGATGGGGGGGGGGGGGGGGGGGGGCAAACATTCCCATCATTAGAGGTCAATCTGTCTCAAAACTAAATTGAGAATGTTTATGTTATTTTTATGTGTATAAATGTAAATTTTTAAACCATTGCCTACAGGAACCTGGAGGAGCCCGTATTAACTCAACGAGGATTGCAAAATCTAGTAGGGAACAGTTTAATGTTCCCCCATAGGTGGGGGGGGGGGAGCAGTGGGGACCCCAAGGGGGCTAAGTGGGAGGGAGAGGGGGGGGGGGGGGAGGCAAATCCATTAAGTTAGGGGCATACATCCCCCTTATCCCTGTTTCATAAAACTTGTCCAATTGTTGTAAGTGTCCAGTTATTGTAAGTATGTGTTAAACAGCCAGTCAGCACGGAACCATTATAGCTGTTGCCATAGTAGTTACACTAATTGGACACTTACAACAATTGGAAAAGTTCTATGAAATGCCATGGGGCCTGTCCCCATAACCATCCTCTTAGAACGTAGCTGCACCACTGAAAATAAGCAACCAAGCAAGTCCACATGTGTGTGGGTGTTGAGTGCAGATAAAAGAAAGATAACTTGAGTGCTAAACTCAGCTTGTATGACACTTATGGAATTTCTATTTTCAAATATCTTCTTACAGTTACATGTTGTTTATATCGAACAAGATAATATAGCAGTGTTTTACATAGGTACATAAGCTTGTGTGCCACTCACTCAATGTAGTTCTATTTTCAAATACCTTGCATGTTATTGAACGAGTCAATGCCAGTATTTTAAACCAATGAGCTTGTGTGTCATTTTACACATGAATGTAATTTAGATTTTCACAATATATATATTGTTGAATTAGCTATGAACAGAAAAATAATGCCAGTGTGCAACTATCTATCCACTGCAAAAAAAAACAAAAAAAAAATGGATTAGAAAGTCAACAAAATATATTTTTGTTGACTTTGATAGATCATGTTAAGTTTTGCATATTTATCTCACAAGTCACTTTTATCAAATAACTTTGAGAATGAAATTCCAAATATACACCACTACTAGTATGCACTGTACTCTTGTTATCTCTGTTGTTTGTATGTTTGTGTATGTACATGAAACTACAGACATTTTGGGACCAATTTAAGATTGAATAACTACAGTATTTTGTTCCACAGGCCACTGTACAATATCCATACACACCTTCCTATGCTGCAGTTCTCTTGTGTATTGAAAAGGATGGTCCACTTTAATCATAATCCTCGTGGGGACCATTTCTTGACCCAAATACCCGTTTCATACCCATTGATTAGAACTGTTGAAGAATTGGTCTAAACCTGTTCATACATAATTATTAAGTTGACTGTTGTGAGACCCATTAAAAAATCTTTCAACGCTTGAAGATAAATTAGTATAATAAGCACAGTAAACTTCAACAAACTTCTACAAACCCTTTATTTATAAGACAGTTGATTTTGGTATAACACACATTCGGATATAGACCCTAGCCTGAGCATTTTGGGGACTAGTCCTTGGTCCTGTAACTTAAAAAGATTCATGATTAAACATTTATAAGATCAATTGATTGATCATTCAATTAATCCATTGATTATACAATTGATTATTTGATCGTATGATCAATCGATTGATCGTATGATTAATCAGTCAATCAATCGTATGGTCAATCAATTATTCATACCATTAACCATGAATCTTATTGTTTGTTACTGGCCCTAGAATGGGTTCAACAGCGAGTTATTACTGGAGTTATAACAGAGCTAGAAATTTGGACTGGGGAGTGTTCAATGTAGGCAGTATTTATCTTATCCAGGGATATTGACATCAGTCTTTTGCCAGCTTTTCACCTTCCCTTTCATACTCAAAATCAAATCAAAGTGTTGTATTTTTGGAAATGGTAGAGCGCATAGAGTGCTAGCACAATTCCTTGCAAAAAACTTCGGAAGTTTAAAATAAAACACAATCACAGTGGAAATTATACAAAATACTTTGTATGTTTGAATCTCCCTATATAATATTGAACTTAGTAATGTTATCCCGCTGTGCTGGTGAATACAATTTTCTTAAGAATAAAGAATACCAGGGGTATTCACATAATGCTGGCAATTCTTGTTTGGTGGGGTGGGACAATGTTGTTGGCTGTCAGACACACAGGGTCATGTCACTCAGATGTTTACATGGCCTTTAATAATGGCACCTTTCACACTCAAGATTTAAGCTTACTCTCTAATTTTAACCTGACTTATCCCTGCAATAATGCAAGTCAAATACGAATATCAATTGTAAAAGAGCACCAGTAAATTGTTAATATAGTTTTTATTGTAATTTACCAAATTGTTAATATAGTTTTTTTTTGTATACCAAATTTGTAGCATGCTTGAACACTACCTCCTCCCCCCCCCCCCCCCCCCCCCCCCCCACCCCCCCCCCCCCCCTCATGAAAGAAAAAAATACATAATATTGGCTCCTTGCTCCATGAAATGTACCTCTTGATAGTTTGAATGTGTTTATAGCAGAGTCCTGCTGTGTTCTTGAGCACATCTTTTAGGCTTGGAAAGATGGACTAGGGAGTGGTAATGTTATGTTATGTTGGCAGATACCAGGGTCAGTTATATCAGCTGTCTACCTATAACCTTTCAATGCCCCATTCACACTCAGCATGTAAGCATTTAAGACCAGTGAGTGATAATATTATGTATGTTGTGTTAGCTCCTCATAATCCTCATATTGTACTTGTACAAATAGTGGATGATTCTTGAAGTCGAATATTCCACAACACACCTAAATTTTGAATACGGTATATCAAGTGAATTTCTACACTCTAGAAATTAAAAAAATTATGAGTATATTTGGGTTTATATTTAATGCCTGTAGTCCTACAGAATTTGGGTCAGAAAAAAAAATCTATTGGTGTATATTTGCGTAATATATTCAACTCCATGATTCCAAATCATGTACTACTAGTATGTGTATGTGTATACTTAGCAATGCACGCTGGGAGAGAATTTGCATCGCTGTATGAAAACAGCAGGAACTGGGCCAACGATAGGTCACAGAATTCGGGTCAGAAGTTGATTCCTAGAGTAGACCTAGTAGTACTTAGAGCCACAAAAATGCACCTGATGACAGCTTGGTAGACGTGGTTGCTATGTTATGCTTTGTAGCTGTGGGTTTTGCTTCTTATGGCCAAGTCCCACAACGGCGTATCTCCTTCTGTATCTCCTTCCGTTTCCATGTGGACGTGGTGTGGCAAGATTGGTAGAGCGCGTGCTTTCCGATCATGAGATCCCGAGTTCGAACCCTGCCCACGGCGTTTGTCCTTCAGCAAGACAATTTATCCACTATTGCTGCTCTCTACCCAGGTGTATAAATGGGGACCGGTAGGAGGTGAAAGCCTTTATGTGAACGATCTTCTTGAGCCTACTGAGCGCTTGGAAGGAATACTCCCCAGGGAGTGGAGATGGTGCACACAATGTGTGCTGGTTTGCATTGTATCCTATGACCGGGGTAATAATATAATTGTAAAGCGCTTAGAGATGATTATCAATCGTGATAGGCGCTATATAAATAGTGTATATTCCTATCCGTTAGACATCCGGAAGGTACTAGTTAGCAGAATACTGGCAGGAAACAAAACGAGGCGGACGAAGTTCAGAATGGACTCACTAGTAGGATACTAGTTTCGGCTCTGTTTTGCGTGAAACGAGCAACCGTCGAAACACACTAACATGAACGGATCGCAACTTAACGGATGCTGGTGGCTTATTTTTTGGTTGGATGGAACTTCAAATTTTGCTAGATTATTACTGTTTTGCCACAATTCTGTCGGATAGGAAACAGAAGGAAATACTATAGGCTGCAGTGGGAACTACCCCATTATGATTGTATCACAGATTGTGTTGCGCCCCAGTAAGTGTAGGCATGATATGACACAGATGGCTTTACTAGACCACTCATGAAAATGGAAAGATTCAACTTGGGAATAAAACAAAAGAAAACAAGTTTTATGTATGAAGCCCTTGTGTACAATCTCACTCCTGTTATATTAACCTGTTCCCTTCCAGATTTTCAAATTTCCGTAGAGATAAAACAGGACCCAACATGTTCCTGCAGGCAAGGGGTTAACTGCATGTATGCAAGGCCCGCTGGCCCGGGGCCAGTGAAATTGCACTTGGGGCCAGCAAAATGTATAAAAGTCATATTTTGTTGGCCCGATCGGGCAAGCAGATTTGCAACCCGACATTGACAAACTGAAAAAATCTTATTTTCTTTTATGTCATGCTTCATCTGTAATCATAGGTTTGATATATAGGAAAGAGTGATATTTTGAATAGTAAAAAGCTTACTCATGAAATACAATTTTGGGGCCAGTAAATTTTCTTTCGGGCCACCAGAATAGGGGAAGAAACTATTTCACTGGCCCGACCGGGCCACTGACTAAAAAGGTGAGTGTGGAGCCCTGATGTATGGATAGACATAGTAACAGACTAACAGTAAATGAGACTTTGTGGTAGCATTATTTCATCATTTTCTCCATCAAATTCCTCTTCTCACCTTTAAAACTGGATAATTCAGTTGCAAATCGCTAGTGATTCACTAGAATGGTGGTTTTGGGGAGGCTTAATTTTTGACGCCAATACCATATTCCCCTCACACTTTTCTTCTTTCGGGGATCCTTGTATAATTAAGGCACGTTTCTTAGTTTAACATCACATTACCTATCATTGATGTTAACTTAATTCTTCCCTCCCCCAACCTTTTGAACTAGCGACACCCTAGCGAAGTGGTGAATCGCTGGTGATTCACTGCTAAATTTTGAACTTGAGGATCTTAAAGAGGCTTAATTATCAACAGGGATATTTAAGCGTCTTTGTTCTTTTTCTTCTTCGGCGGATCCCCGTATCGTAAATTTTTTGTTAACAATGCTCAACTATCATTGATAGCTTCCTGCGTTAATAAGTGTTATGAGTTAGCAGAGTCAGAGACCACATGTTTGTTTGTGTACCAAACCACGTCTCCAACATGTGACTTTATCGTTTAGTCTTTTCTCAAGTCAATAACAAAAAGTATGAGTATATATACCTCATGATATTTTTGTGTTTGTGAATACCACTTTTAGTCTCACCCGTTCGTTCGGTATTTTCTCAAGTCAATTCTATAACAAATACCCTGATCAAAATACACTAAATACATCATAAAATATTTGTTATTGTGTTCGTATCACGTGACCACCATGTGATTTTACCATTTAGTCTTTTCTCATGTCAATTCTGAAAAATCACCCTGTTAAAAATACATAAAATACATCAATAAATATTTTTTATTGTGTTCAAACCCCATTAATTACCAACATGTGACTTAACTGGTAAGTCTTTTCTCAAGTCAGTTAACTACAAAAAAATACCCTATTAAAAAAAAAAACACATCATAAAATATTTGTGTTTGTGTTTGTATCACATAACCACCATGTGACTAATCGTTTATTCTTTTCTCAAGTAAATTCTGCAAAAAATGCATTAATTACCCACAAATGTTGTTGTTGTTTGCGTTCGTACCTCATGTGCATTACCAACATGTGACTTTACAGTTTAGTCTTTCCTCAAGTCAATTTTACAACAAACAAAAAATATCCAAATAAAGAAATACATTATTACAAATTCTGTTATATTTGTTTGCCCGTTTGGGCCCGTGGAATTCATCATCACTGGGCAAGTGGGCCTGTGCGGTGGTGCCAAAAACATTCCGCCGGATAGAACAACGTACATCGCCTGACAAGGAACGGACAAGAAACGCATACGAACGGAGACGAACGAATTGAAAATTGTACTCTCCGTCGGGCATCCGTTTACGCTATCCATTGATATGTGACCGGGCCTTATAAGCAGTGGAATAAAAGCCCTGGTATGTGCATTGTGCAAGGTCCTGTAACCCAGGTGCGTTGGTGTTGAGTTTGTATCAAAATTCATGTGATTGTAAAACCTAATAGCATGAAATGTTGCGAGTAAAACGTGATGATGCGTTCTTCCTATTCGACTAATAAACTTTTAAAGTTCCTATTTAAGTCTTATAATTATGTGTAAACACAATATTGATACACCACATGGGGGGATTATTAAATTTAACACCTCTAGTGCCAAGTTGTGAAAACGTTATTGAATTATCGCACGTTTATGTACCCATGGTGTGAAACACCCTTTGTTCCAAGCTGTACAAAATAGCTATTAACCAATTGCCTGTGGGAACCAGGTGGGTCCTGTATTAACTCTATGGGGATTGCACTGTAATCTAGTTGGGTCAAGTTATTACACCCTTATTATAATGTCATGGTGACATGGTCATTTTACTGAAATTACTTTTGGCTTCATGAAGTTATTTTCTATTAAAGCTCCAATGAAGTTTGTGCTCTTGAAAAAAGATTGTTGGCCTATAGAGGGAGCCAGACATAGAAGTACGAACAAGTTTCATGAACCTCTCTGTCTTTGATGCCCTGTAAAGTTTGCAAGTCTGAGACTGAGCTTATTCTGTATATTCATGCAAAGTGGATTAACGCCATCTGTTGTTCAAGTACAGTATATTTTGAAGAATTCTCAACATGAAAGAAGCAAATTGATTATTTGATGTAATTCTTTGATTTACCAAAAAGTTTCTTGATTCTTTTTGTCTTACGCCTGTAAAGTTTACAAGTCTGAGTGAGATTGAGCTTATTCTGTATATCCATGCAAAGTGCATTAGCGCCATCTGTTGGCCAAGTATAGTACATTGGAATATTGCTTGTTCATGAGCAGTTACAAATTAACACTATTTTTAATGTGAATGAAACTTCACAATTCAATCATTACTGGATGGAAAAGCTTTGGGAATAAATTAGGAAGACATAATGAGTTAATACATCCTTGCATATATTCCAATGAATTTGAAAATGATTTTGTGTTTATGGAATAGCCATCAAATGCACCTGCCGTATTTTCATGGTATGTGGAGGTGGAGTTGCTTTTTGGAAACCTGGTGGGCCCTGAATTTGCTCTATTTGGAATTTAAATATCCAGTAGGGAATCGGTTAAAAGTCTTGAAAATTGTTATGGTTAGAATAAAAAAGATTCTTCTGCAACAGGCCAAATTGTCTTATTATCGATAGAGGCCAACTTAAAATTTTTCAAAGGTATCACAGTTTTTCATGATTTTTTCATGATTAGCACACATCAAGGACTGAGGTTATGGATGATTTGTGAGACTGTCCACATGTCTTATAAATTAATTAGGAAATGCGATTGTATAATAGTACAATGGTTAATAATGGAATGCCAGACAACCAGGATCTAACGCTAATTAACGCCCCATTAAACATATCTGATGCACACAGTACGTCAGTCATGACTCAAGGCCCTGTTTTTTGTGCACCAAACATTTTATGCCGTTTTAGACGCTCATTTGTGTATTGTTATAGACATTGATTTGGAGCATAAGAACTTTGATTTGTTTCAGACATACATGTGACAGTCTCTAGCTCTTGTAAGCAAATTTTCTTTTACTGTATTCATTTTCACACATCCGCAAAAATTAAAGTAGCCACAAATAGTTTTGTAATTTCTTGTGATTTTTGTATAAAAAATGAAAGCTAACTATATATAATATTAATGATAATTATTATATTTATGACAACAATCTCTAGTTTAATTTTTGCGGACAAAGAAGCCTGATTTTACCAGAACCAGTCACATATGATGACACACGCGGTACCCCGGGGTACCGTTGTACCCCGGGGTACCGCGTTGTGTAGCGCCATCTTGTGTCCACTCGAAGCACAACCGTATTGCGTTGTGTATGCAGTGCAGCGCGCACTTGTATGCACGCTATACCCCGGTACAGCACTAAAAAATAAATAAATAATTGAACAAAATGGCGGATATTCGTTTGGTACCCCAGGGTACCATTTATGTCATCATATTCAGAAATAAAGTTTTTTTTGTTGTTGTTCCTATTTAATTGAGGAGTTTGACAAAGTTGACTTGTACATAACATGCTTGTCATATATTTCCTCCCTTTGTTCATATCCTCCACATTCCTTCTACCTACAACTACAAGATGTTTGTTCAAGTGGCTGCTTGTAGGATGTGGGTTACAAGCTGCGGAATGTGTGGTTCCCCAACATACATTATTAAAATTTTGTGTGTGTGTGTTGAGAAAGATTGGCTTTTTGTTTAAGTTTTTTGTATTTTTTGGTTTATATCCACCATGACAACACAACTTTGAGTGGTTTTTGTCAACATTTTTGTGGTTATTTCTTTATAGGATTTCCTTGTGAAATGGTCTTTTTGTCATTATTTTGTTTATTTTCCTTTTTGTTTTATGATTATCTCTGAAAACTGGCCAGTGATTAACTTTAGGAGGATAATTCATAATCCTGCAATGCTGATTTAGCAGGTGATAATATAAGAAGACTAATATCTTAGAGTAATTATCTTGACAGAACCTACTCTTTAAATTGTTGGTGATAATCAAACAATGCATGTTGACAGTGTTTCAAATTTGAGAATATGGTAAAATAAAAACAAATTATGGCTTTAATAAACATTATGCACTTTGAATAAAATAGCATACTGCCATCTCTTGACCAGTTTGAGAAATTTCTCCAAGATTTGTGATCTGCTTAGCATGAAATAACTGCACACATGAAGAAAAAACATACATTTGAAGAAGTATATTGGCCAGAAAAATCTGTACATACATGGAGCAAGCCCACTAGCAAAAAAAAACAGGGAAAATGGAGTGATCACACACATAAACAGAGAAATTATTCACACATTTTGGGAGGCAAAACTAATATATAAATGGCTTATCCATATGCCCCCACATATCTGTTCGCACCTTCCCCCTTCCCTGGCGCCAGCTAGATTAGACTTCTCTTTCACAGCTTCACAAGGTTTCTGATTTAAAAAAAGAGAGAGATTTTGTGATAAAAAGAATAAATCTAGGCCCCAAAAAGGAGTAAATTTATTCTGATCTGCCAACATACATGCATCAGTAAAAACAATGACATTCTTCGGGCATTAACCCTATATTCCTGTAATGATCTTTTAAAAAATTTAAATTCTGGGGTCAGTTGCACAAAATTAAGAATGATTGTAGTCAACTGTACATACATGAAAGTATTTAAAGGGGAATTCCACCCCAGAAATGTGATGTTTGCTATAAAATGAGGTGAATATGAAGAATCATGATCGAAAATCTGAGCCAAAACGATAGAGCAATAAAAAAGTTATGACAGGATGAACTTTGCTCCGATTCTTAGTATGGTTCGCAATTGCTACCAATCGTGACGTCACGTGCGAGCTGCAGCAATTTTGACTTCTACATGGAAATTTTACAAAATTTCAATTTTCTTCATAACAAAGCAAATTTATGAGCTTAAAAATTCCAATGAGGTTGGCCTATCGATATTCTTCTATGAATTCGTGAAAACAAGCAGAGAAAAATTATTTTTTAGCAACGAAAATGAGAAATAAGTGTATTTTCATGTACTAAAGCCATGGCGAGTTGCTCGTGAATGATGTAGCATAAAGCGGCAATTTTGAAACCATCGCTCATTACTACAGGATGTTCAAATAAGTATAACTCCCGTGTTTCTTGTCCGATTTTGATCAAATTTTCACCAATTATTCCTCTTGTTCTGCTTATTCAAATAACGAATAGTTTTATCAGGCCCGGATTACCCCTTTAATGATATATATTGTATACAGAATTCTGATGATTGTTTGGCATGGAATGCTCGTTTCCGTGCAAAAGGGCTCGTTGCTAAATTTATATTGTGGGATCCACTATATAAAACTAATTCATTATGTAAATTTAAATCTCTCAATCGTGATTGTAGTAAAATGCTACTAATGTGGGTGATCTGTGCAACTGTACCCTGTGCTGACATAATGGGCAGGCAACTTTGTTTCAGGTCATTTGACCCTATTCCATTGATTTATGACAATTTTAACCCCCTATTTACCACAAATATTATTTACATGGCCTAGGCTATTTTATTAGGAAGAGGGGGACATTTTGCACAGTTTATAACTAGACCTTATTTCAGATTTCCCCCCCAGATTTTGCATGGTGTTGACAAGTTCCAAGTGACTTGTGGCGGTAGAGATTTTTGACAAAGACGATGTTTTTACACCCTCCCACAGTGGTGCCCCCGTCCCACCCCCCTCCTGCCTCCCCTACCTAAACAAATAAATCATAATTGTAACTTTGGGCAGGGTGTGTTGAATATTTGTTATTCATTCTCAATTTCAATGTTAAACAAATTTCAATTTCAATATATGTTTATATATAAATAATGGATGGGATAGCACACACACAAAAAAGGACAGTTTTAAAGATTTTTATTTCACTTGTTATATGCTAATTTGTTATGATTAAATCTTGTATTCAAATTGATGAGGAAAGTGTAGTGCCAATCCTATAAACCTACATGTACTGCATATTTAATATTATGTACTTTTACCAGTAATCTGGAATAGCTTTAATCCCCAAATTGATAGGGGCACACTCCTGACCCCCTAGTGTTACCCTGGGATAAGCCCCTTAACCCCCCTAATCCCCTAATTATCCTAAACTAGCATTTTGAACATTGTTGGGGATGCTGCTATATCATATCAATACCACTTCACTCAGATCCACTAATCCCCCTTATCTTCTTTATGCAGTAATTGATTGCACTTGCAGTGATTATAAAGGGTACATGCACTTTCAACTGCAAAGCATCCTATTGCATCGATCTGTTTTTATAGGTTTATCCTGGGGATGTTACATAATTTTGAGTTGCGTTCAATTGCAATTTTGTGGTTAAACCCAATTTTGCAATCTAAGTTCAGCTTGAGGTTCTATGTAAAAAAAAAATTCTGCCAGGAAAGTTAGTCATTAATCATGAAATATGATCACGTTTTTTCTTTTTTTCCAGGGGCAATCTGCCGATTGGTCATGTATGTTTTGTATCATTCATTGCAGTCATTGTTCAAACATTGTCATTTTTGTATTTCAATTGATGTCATGAATGTTTAATTCATTCAGGATTGTTCCCCCAAATATATATGGCATGGGTCTATGAAAAATACACATAAAATAGGCTCAGTACCATTCATCCCCAAAATTGCCAAAATGAGCCCCAGTAAAAAAAAAAATAGCCCCTGTAAATTTGCATCATAGAGTTCAATGCAAAACGAATTTGTTATTATTTTCATAGAGGTGAGCTTGATAATGAGACCCCCCCCCCCCCAACATTAAATTTAACTTTTTTCCCCAATGGCCAATTCAAGTTATACCCATATCACATAGTCTAGAATGGGTTTGAGAAGACGTCACAATCACATGAAACTGACTGACATTGCAAATGTTTCTCCATGGAAATAGAATAAACCGCATTGGAAGCAGGAGGGAGGGGTATTCCATCCGTGCCTGTACGTGTCATGGCGTCTGGGCCTCTGTGGAATAGACAATGTTTTTTTGTTTTTTTAAAAATATGTTTTACCATGATTAATGCACTCGTTTGTGGTCAAGAAAAGCCCCCCCCCCCCCCCCCCCCCATCACTCCCCCATTTTTGGAGGTTGGTTAGTTTTTTAGCAAAATCTAAATATCTGTGTTCATTTGTTCATTAAACATGTATCTGCCCCTCTCCTTTTGATTGAATGTTGCTTTGTAGCAAACATGCATGTATGTCGCTTAGTCTGTAGAGCACCTTTAACATCTTTGAAACTTCCTAAAGAAATTAAAGTCACACTTGCATACTTTAGACCCAGTCTACAAACCATTTGGCCTACTTTCATATAATACTTTGGCTAGACCCAAGGCTAGACCCTGGAACAATAGGTAGTCTGTCCAGTTGTGGTCCAGGGTCCCTATTATATGATTATGGTCCACCAGCTGCAAAGAAAAGGAGTCTTGTGTTGGCCTAATCCATAGGTCGTGTAAGGTCATTTGTGGTATACATGTAATGGGGGATAAGGGTGGAGTTGTTTGGGGGTATTTACTTCCCAAAGAAGTAAAAAGGTGTAGACTGACTGGGAGTGAAAATTGGACTTTTTAGGTCAAACAAAAATAAATTGGGAAATTTTCTGGGTTATTAGAGATCGTTAGTTGTATTTACCATTGGTGATGGAGCTACAAGGTTTTAGCATAGGTTATAGACATAGGTCACTTTTAAATTCCCTCTTATTTTGTTTGCGAGACATATAAGCAACTGGAAATCACCAACATGGAAATATACACCGTGTATACCTGATTTCCAAAAGCATTATAGGAATAGGATAAAGTGTGTTGTAAATAATTGCTCTTGACCCCAAATTTGTGTTGAAGAAGTTGAAAAAAGAGTATTTGCTGATGTTCCTTTACACTTACGGCCATACCATACTAATTTTTATGTGGAATCATCGTATGTACATACATTTAAACTGCTAAATGGCAGATACTCTATGATGATAAGAAACTTGATCACATATTGATCCCTAAATACTATATATAGTGCTGTATGTGTGTGTAATTCAAGTTTGATGGAAATTGAGGGATCATTTTTATGTGGAATTATCGTATGTATGTACATTTAAACTCCTAAATGGCAGATAATGATCAATTCCAAAAGGGCGGACCTCAGTAATCAGTGGATATTCAACATCTTGTTGATCACTAAATTGTGCTGTATTTAATTTGGATGTAATTCAAGTATGATTGAAAATTGAATGGAACCATTACAGATGGATCACATCTGTACTATTAAACTGCCAAACAATTGTAAATAACTAAATCTTGCAGTGAAGACCTCTATAACGAAGGATATTCAATATCTTGTTGAACACTAAATTGCGCTGTATTTAATTTGGATGTAATTCAAGTATGATTGAAATTGAATGGAACCATTTACAGATGGATCGCATCTGTATTATTTAACTGCTAAACAATTGTAAATGACTGTACCTTGCAAGGAAGACCTCCATATAACAGTGGATATTCAATATCTTGTTGATCACAAAATTGTGCTGAATGTAATTTGTACAGGTAATTCAAGTATGGATTGAATGACCCTGCATACACATGGCTCTGTTTTCAGACCCTCTCGTATTCAGACCTCACACACAGTTTTGCATATGTGGGACTACTATCACTATTTATTCAGAAAACTGACGGTCCTTCCAAGTTTTAACAATTTTGAAAAAACTTCAGTCATTTATGAACCATTTTCCCCCTAAAAAGAGTAAAATAAGCTTGTAGTTAAAATTGATCACAATGTGTCATGAATCTATTTTTGCATCATCTACCTCGTTAACTATTTTGTTCTTTCAAAAACTATATCTGTTCTAAACATAACTTACCAATTCTTTAATGTTTAAGTGTTGCATAACATACATTTTGATCGTTCATACTGCAGAATTTTAGTGAAGATTTTAACCTGTTCCCTTCAAGATTATAATATCCCCATCTATATACTTTGTACATAGTCTACCGGGTTCCCATAGCTGCAAGAGGTTAAATGTGATTTTGAATCATAATATCATCTCTTTCGATGAGCTCTTGTAAATTTTTTTTAGGATACAAAAACCTGAGTGGGACTTGAAGTGTTGGTGTCAGGGATCAAGGTCCAACATAAGTCCTAAGCATCAGTCCAGACCACCAGCAGACTGGACCAAACTGGACTGGCATTTATATAGGCTGACCAGTCTAAACAGGAAGTGCCCACTTACAATCAGGCCATTCATGTTTTACTTTTAGTCTCAATAAACCATGGGATTTGGACTTTCAGTTTCATGGAGGCCTAGTTGTGTGTTTGCATATACTTCACCTAAGTATCACCATCACAGCAAATAAAGTCACTCAAAATTAAACTTTTTTGTTGAAGGGACCTATTAACATTGTCAAATTCAACCAAAATTATACTTAGCGATTTTACATTTCTCTTGTACCTTGTTGTTTGGCGTATGCCTGGTAATAGAAGAATGAAATGAGTTTTCATTTAACAAATGTCTTTCAAAAGAAATTAAAAATATTGTGGAATTTTCAATGACAATCATTTAGTTCAGACGTATCTTGACAACTTTGGTATATTTGAGATATCATACATGAAATTTCCGAACTGTTTCAATAACTCCCGCAAGTATTTGGTAAAAACTAAAAATCATGGGATATGGTATGAGGGCGTGACGCATGCCAAAACTTTTGTTATTATTATTGTATCATGATTTTTTAAAAGTATATTTGAGATATTATGCTTATATATTGCAAGTATTTGGGTAAAACTAAAAATCATGGGGTAGCGTATTCATGATGCCTTGACTCACGCTAAAACTTTCCGCTATGCCAGGAAATGAACGATGAGGCTCGTGCGAATTGTAAGACGGTTGAAGGTAACCTTTCACTCACGCATGCCGACCGCCGCGTGTGTGATCTTTCATCTGCAGTATTTTAGTGGAGAATAGATCAATGAAAATAGCAAATTTGTATCATTGTTTTCATGATATGCAATTATGATGTTATGAGTTTTTCTAGGAACTGACACACGTTCACGATTGGAACTAAATTTAAATTGAAAGGAAAACAAGCAATTGTTTATTATTTTACAATCTCTGAAAAATCTTCATTATTTATTGTCCTCGAGAGGCATTTCACTATCAGTTAACGAGCCAAACTGAAATTTTAAAAAGTTGATATTTTTCATTAGAATGAAATGATACATACAGTTGAGCCTGCTATAAAGTATAAATACATGCAACAAATCCTGTATAAATATTTCTTGAGTCTTTCAGGTGTTTGAACTTCAGTGATCTTTGCATCACCGCCATCAGTCTATCTGATAAGAATTCTAAAATCGTCTCACCGCTCCAGCGTAATTCCTTTCGTCCTGTGCCGAATATTTTTTCAAGTTTCTAAAAATAAGAGCCCACCTGAGACATATTTTCTACAGAAATTTGGCAGGATACCTGATAAATTTACAACACTCTTGCTGCTATGATATACATATAATTATATTTCTTTTTAGATTGTCATCTTCATTCAGTAGGCTTAGTTTCAATTCTATTTCAAAAATAACTTTGGGGACCCCAAAGGGTGGGGAATTCTATTCCATAGCACTGGCTCGAATACTCCTAAGTGGCACTCCGGTCTAGCAATCCGGAGGTCTCTGGTTTGATTCCCGGGGAAGCCCTATTTTCTTTGCTCAATAAAAAAAAAAAAACTATTTCAAAGAGTATAATCTACTATCAGTATTTGGGCAAATAATCTTTACCTTAAAAAAAGGAGAAAATTACGCTCCCTAGTGGGCCAGAGCTTACAAAATGTTCTGTAGCATCCTGCGATAATAGCAATTAAGCCTTTGCCTTGTATTTAGGGTACCTGTAGGAACTTCAATTCTGACAAAAACCCAGAAATCAATCAGACTTGTAGCGAGCCTACCACCACCTTCCCTGGTTCCCAAATCATGTGATCACGCTTCCGTGTAATACATTTCCCAGGTGGGTGCGGAACCCCATCGTCTGCCTGCCAAATTTTCGCCTAGAAAAGGGGAAAAATAAAGAGTAGGAAAAAGCGAGCTTGAATATATGGCACATAAATACTGGCAACATACTTACAGTACAGTATGTATGTTGATGCATACACAACTTTGTATGCAATCATCATGCAGTAGTTTTCTTGTATATTGACGATGGAAGAGTTAATGTTACATTTATGTTCTAGTATGTAGTTAATGAGCTAAAACTGAGAATTTGACTTTATTAGACCCATTGCCTATTGGAGCCTAGCATACTACGTTTTAACCCATTCCCTTCGAGATTCTTAAATCCCTATAGACTTTGTACACAGCCCACCCAGTTCCCATAGCAACAGGTTAATAGTCTATGGGAATAACAATATTTAGTAGGGAAGAAGTTTTAAAAGAAATTTTCATGCTTAAGTTTTTTTCAAGTTTAAGGTATTATATGCTCAATTCACAACAGGTTTAAATGATTATTGAAAGAAGTTACTGTATTTTGGTCAAAACCCTCAAAATATTTACAAATACAAAATGATTAACATATCACGATATTAGCGACATAAACGTAGGTGTAGTCTGTATTTTGTTTCCAAAGTAGTATACTCGACAAGGGAATATATATTTCAAGTGCACTTGAAAAAGAGGATATTAGGAGTGTTCTTGAAACCACTTGTTCAAAAATAACCATTTTCTATTACTCATGAGCACAGGATGGAAACAGTGGTTTTTTTTTATTGTATGTATTTGTGTTTGTTAGCTTTCTGTTTGATGTGGGGAAGGGTAGTAAGTTCACATTTTTAATTTTGAAAATGTAATCATAAATCAGAATACATGGATTATGAATGTATTTTTTCCTGTGCATGATTTATCCTGAAATGTATTTACAGTATGTGTTCATTTACTGTAATATTAATTATACAAATAGATATAAAGACCAATACTGTTCATGGTGTATTTAAAAACTTAATTATGACTATCCAGTGGATAATGAAAAATCTGTACACTTCAATCGTAAATATCTTTCTAACGAAAGGGAAATTAGAAACAACAAAACCTGTTCCATGTTTCTATTGGTTGATGAGAGAACCACTAGTAGAAGTTTTGTGGATTTTGACAATTTTACTAGATATCTTTAAACCTATCCTGGAAATATCCTTGCATTGACCAAACTTGCATGGTCTTCAATGGATTAAAGGGTTTGTATAGCTTTGTGCTTTATTGGTAGTGTTAGAGAAGGGGTAACATCGTAATGAATTCAGACAATTTAATTTCCCCTCGTCGTTGTATACAAAGATTCTGGGACGTGTGAGCGATTCTTGATTCATGATTGATACCATGATCAGGCCATGTAGAACTTCTAAAATAATTGGGTTGACATTGTAGTCTTTTAGTTTTATCTAGAAATGTTTTACCTAGAACAAATTGAACTGACAGCATTTTATACTTCATGTGTCCTCACAGTTTTTTAACCACATTAAGTTGACCCAATAGGAACAAGTTTTAAAAAATACTCTGGACATTTTGGCCCCAGTTATGCCTAAAAAGAACCTGTATAATATCTCAATGAGTTCATTATGTACATATGCAAGCTTGAAAAGTGGCCCCTGAAAATAATGTTCCTTAGTACTGGTGGGTACAGTTGGATAAAATTAAAGGGGACCACCAGGCAAATAACAACATATAATTATATGTTTTGGTACCATTTTGTGATATCAAATATAGATACCCAACATTTGGCAAAGGGTTGTGTAATTCATAAACAATGCAACTAACTACCACCACTTACGGAACCAGTATTATTTCATGGTCCGTACGCGCCAAACATTTGCGAGTGCGCCACACGTACGTTTGGAGACAATAGAATCCCGGACAATTTGGACGCTCTGGACAAAGATAGTCTTCGTACACGCAGACACATGAACGCATGCTTTAGAATGGTGATGCGTTTTCCAATTATATATTTTTTCTGGAAATGTTTTTTTCTGAACTTGTTGATGGAATGGACTACTAAAGATGTTATCTTTTATTTATAAGAATATTATTTTTAGGTGGTGGTACCCTTTAAGCTGGTCCCATACTCCAATCAAATAGACATCAATGGAGGGAGTTTGGAAATGTGAGACTAAACTGCACAGGTATAACAAGACACTTCCACACAGTTTGAACTGTCACTTTTCATATTGTAGTGATTTGGGAGGACTTCCGGCTACCTTTCCGCAAACGTGTTGGTCATTTTCAACTTGGTCTTTTGGGAATAATACTAAATTAGCCTGTGATGTTATGCAAGTTATCAGTACTACGATGTCCTGTTCTCATGTGCCTGAATATTTTTTTTAGTTTAAATTTGGGTGTTGGGTGTTGGGAGATGCGAGATTCAACTACAAAATACTAGGATATTACAAGACACTTCCACGCAGTTCGAAATGTCACTTTTCATTTTGCAGCGATTTAGGAGGACATCCAGCTACAATTCCACAAACGTGTTGGTCATTTTGAAACCAGGTCCTTGAGAATGAAATTGTCCAATGGTAATCCAATTTATCAATGATATGTTATCCTATTCTCATGTTCTTCGATGTTCTTGCAAAGTGTTAAGTTGGGAGTCATGGGGAAGCCAGACTGAACTACAAAATACTCTGATGAAACAAGACACTTTCACACAGTTTGAACTGTCACTTTTCATATTGTAGTGATTTGGGAGGACATCCGGCTACCATTCTGCAAACGTGTTGGTCATTTTTTAGCCTGGTCAGATTGGAGAATGGAGAAAATTATCTTGTGAAAGTATGGGTTCCAATTAATGCTAGATCCAATTTGAATGTTCTAACATGGTTTTGTTAGCTCCTCCCCCCCCCCCCCCCCAACCACCCATCCCCTGAATGACAACTCGTCCCCTCAGTTTGAACTGCCACTTTTCATAAATGCAGCGATTTGGGACCACTTCCGGCTACCATTCTGAAAACGTGTTGATCGTGTTTACCGGGTCTATTGAGAGTTCGCTTGCTTATAAGACCCACATATCCACATTTTGTATGAAAGTAAAAATCCCTGGCATCCCATCTATAGGAAACTGTATGGAAAGTCATTCAAGTTTTAAGACTGTACACATGCAAGGGTTAACACATTGCCTACAGGAACCTGGTGGGCCCTGTATTTTAACTCTATGACTATGGGGATTGCAAAATCTAGTAGGGAACAGGTTAAATGGTATCATGCAATTGGATGTTAGCAAAGAGAGAAAAGGGATGAACAGTTGCGGACAGAAGGAATAGAAAACAAAAAGTGATACATTTGTGAGAGAGATTGGAGATAGTTCTGGGGGGGGGAATTAAAGAGGAAGAATATGGAAGGAATAGGAATAGGAAGAAAGGGAAAGAGGGAAAGAGGGAAGGGTGGATATGGAGGAGGTAGGACTAGGAGGTGGAGGAGGAGGAGGAAGAATATGGAATGAATAGGAAGAGAGGGGAGGTGGGAAAGTGGGAAGGGTGGATTTGGAGAATGGGAGGAGACGGGGGGATGAAGATGCATCCATATCATTATGTAGAATATAGAAATATGGCTATTGTTGATAGTGTACATTCATGTGAATTTTTGCTTGAAACTACGGCAGAAAAAAAAATGATCGTATGCGTTATGAAGTAATTGATGTGTGGATTTGTATTACGCATGTTATGTGTATGATGTATCGACTACTCTAGATACAGCATGCCACATTTATTCTAATGAATTAAAGAAAATCATGAAATAAATTATTCAGACTGTGATTGGAGTCACGGCGTGCGCGATCAATCATTTTTATCGACACGATAGACGTGTTTGCTTTGCACTTGTACGAGGAGTGCAAAATATTGATTAATTTAATTGATCTTTTCTCAGTGATGCAACAATGCTAGTTATTTAATTTGCCCATTTATTTCTATTGTTTATGTGACATGTGTCACACACATATGCAGTTACCTCTATAGAGTGTCAAAACTGTCAGACCATAAAATATTGAAGATTGTTACCTATTTTCGGTTGACCTCTTTCATTATTCGCTATCTAACTACTGCATTAATCTTTTTTCACTGTAGACAATCGGTGAAAATTACAAACACCACTTTCTTTACAGTTAATCAGTTGGAACAAATATGTATGTATATTACCGATGCAGTGTATCAAAATATACACTCTACTTGATTATTATTGTGAAAGGGAAAAATTAAAATGATATATAGCAGAAGCATACTGGTAATAAAACAGTGAACATTTGATAAGGAATGTACAATAAGTTATACAAAAATTGAATCAGTATGTGGTGGTATTTGAGAATATCGAGTTATTAGTGTGCTGAATATAAAGTTACGTTGCATGGTCATGATCATGAACATTATAATTTGATGTCAACAAAAGTTGACATTAGATGTTTTGATTTTGCAAAAAAAACAACAACCATCAACATATTAAAGATGTATTGAAATGTATGTAACAAGTTTTAAGCCATTCAAAATCGGTCATAGAATACTTGGGCTGGGGTCTATGGAGAATGCATGTCGAACTGCAATCAAATAGTCTTAAATGGATTTAAGAAGTAAGAAAAAGAGGAAGTATTTGGGATGGTTTTAATTAGTTTTTGCCAAACGAGCATTTTAGCGACAATCGAAACAAGACTCTACAGATAGAGGGAGAATGAATTAGCAACATTTCCATTTCCCCGTTTCCGCAAGAAGGAAACTTGCAGAAAAACATGATGAGCTTTCATATTTTTTCGCGGAGCTGTCGCAATTACGAGTGTCATATTTAATATCCTCACTCCTCTTGCGCGGTGAATCGATTCCCAGTGGCGAGCGTATACATGAGAACGTTATAGAAATGTGGTAAACCCTATCGGAATGAACACAGTTTGTCACGGTGTGAACACAAGAATGCAATGTGTTTCACAGTTAGAATCACAGTGTGAACACACTGTGTTTCACAGTTAGAACCACAGTGTGAACACACTGTTTCACAGTTAGAATCACAGTGTGAACACGTTGTGTTTCACAGTTAGAACGACAGTGTGAACACACTGTGTTTCACAGTTAGAATCACAGTGTGAACACATTGTGTTTCACAGTTAGAACCACAGTGTGAACACACTGTGTTTCACAGTTAGAATCACAGTGTGAACACAATGTGTTTCACAGTTAGAACCACCGTGTGAACACACTGTGTTTCAAAATGCACAGTGTGTTTCACGATGTGGAGATTGTGATCTACAAAGTGACACATATTTGTTTCACATTCTGAACAAAGTGTGAACACATTTACTGTGTTTGTTTCACAATGTGAACATTCCATGTTTCACTATTCCGGCCACAGTGTGAAAATACGGTAAAGGTCACGTTAAACTGGAGCAATACATAATGGCAACACCTAATGGCAACACCAATAGATGACACTGACAATATTGTGAAAACACTGAGAACACTGCCCACACCGATGGCATAGTGTGAACACTATGCAATGCGCAGTGCAACACAGCATGAGCTAGTTAACACCACCATTTAACACAGTGAACACAGCGTTGCCTCAGTGTGCTCACAGTGTGGTCTCTATAAATGCTCCAGTTAATCATGGTCCATACGGTGGGTTCTCACTGTGGTCCTTATTGTGAAACATAGTGTGTTCACACTGGTCCTCATTGTGAAACATAGTCTGTTCACACTGTGTTTCTCCTTGTGAAACATGGTGTGTTCCACTTTTGTCCTCAGTGAAATATAACATGTTCACACTGGTCCTCATTGTAAAACAGTGAGTTCACACTGGTCCTAATTGTGAAACACAGTGTATTCACATTCTGACACACTGTTTTCTTCCGCTTGAGAAAAACCAATCATGTATTATCATTGTGTTTAATATCGCATCACTCTTCCTCCCTTGGGCATATTCCAGTCACCTATACAATGCCTTTTAGTTTTAATGTAAATGTAAATATTGTATGTCATTGGATATTGAATCATGTACCCATCTTGACATTACATTTACAAAACAAACAACCACAGGGGAAATATTGTCATCAAAGTGTCATATTAATGTGACTTCTTGTCAGAATTGTTGAAAGATGTACTTCATAAATCTTGAAGATGCTTGCCTGTCAATATTTAAACAGAAATGTATTATTCAGAAAAAAAGAAAAAAAAGTGTGTACTAAATTTGATCAATGTAAACGCAGTGAATGTATTGCTTTGTATTCAGATGATTGATATTTTTGATGAAGAAATTACACTTTTAAAAGAAATAATGGATTTTATGCTAATTGCAAAATTTGCTTATTTGTGAAATATACAGAAAATCCTTTAAACACTTCCAACAAAACTGTCACTCAAGTAGTTTGTAATCATATCCCTATATATTTAAGTTTTGAACTATATGAAATTATTGTTTATATATTTTATTATATACATATATATATAATTTATATATTTTATTGTTTTTATAGACTCACAGTTTGCTCTTACTCTGTTAAGATTTTGAACTGGATGTAAAAGATAGCGACTCATATTTCGATACCCCAACAAACCCTCCCAAAAGATCACTCAGGAAACTCCAAAAGGTTAAGCCATCTTTTCCAATTTCAAAGTGCCCCCTTCTTGCTCAGTTTCCCTTCAGCTACACGAGTCCCAATTAGTAGGATCCCTAATACATCACCAAATTGGCAACGGCTTGTTTCGTCTCTCACCCCGGGGATAGATTTCCCAGTTAAAAGTGTAGTATTTAGCCCCTTTGGCTTTTTAGGGAATTACTTTGCAAATCAGTATTTAGTACTCCTTGAAAGTGCGCAATATGCAGATTTGTGATAATATGCGTTCCAATTAGTAAGATCCCTAATACATCACCAAATTGGCAATGGCTTGTTTCGTCTCTCACCCCGGGGGTAGATTTCCCAATTAAAAAAGTAGTTTTTATCCCTTATGGCTTATTCAGGTATTACTCCGCAAATCAACATTAGTATCCCCGTTGAAAGTGCGCAATATGCAGATTCGTGATTATATACATAGCGATGCTGCACGCTTTGATTGTATCTCCTTCGCGCCGTTTAGAGACGTTGACGATTGGCGAAACTGGCAGCCGCAATTTCCCAAATGTGGTTAATTTGTTTTTTTTAATGAATCAGCTTGTTTTACCTCTGGCAAAATACCCACCCCCCCCCCCCCCCCCCCCCCTCCCTCAACCAACCCCTTCCCCTGACCCCACTCCTCATCTATTTGTCCCATTGCCATAGTAACCTAATGTGTCCAGGAAGAAAATTGTAAGACATATTCTTTTAAGCAAATTTGTGCATGATTTGACTTCATAATGGATGCAGGATTAACCTAAATGGGAATGAATGGGAATGTATCTAATGTACACATTTTCTATACACGTTTTCTAGCCTGTGATATCGCATGCCCCAACCCTCCATGGGTTAAGAGTATTAATTATATGTGGTTCAGATTCGTAAATCAGATACATGATGCCACCTTGCAAACCCCTTGCGCACGGTGCAAAATACACACTGGCCTAGTACCCTACCGGAAAGAACACAGTGTACCTAAGTGTGAACCTCAGTGTGAACACAATGTGTAGACTTAAATTGGATCATTTTCGCAGTTTGAACACTAGCCACACTGTGAACACACTGTTGAATTGATGAGATACACAGTGTAGGTGCACTATTTTACACACTGAATGCAGGCAATGTCACACTGTGGTGACAGTGTGGTGACAGTGTGTTCACAGTGTGAGTTGGTTTTCCCACTGTTAAAACACTCCAATTTAACACTGTGGTCCATACTGCGAAACACAGTGTGTTCACACTGTGGCACACTGTCGTTTTCCGGTAGTGTCATGTTGCATGTTCAAAATAGCCTTGTTACTAATTTTCGGACCACCCTCTCTATACATCCTCCACACGTGGTTATCTTTAACATCGGGAAAATGGTCATACGATGGACAAGCATTTGACATCCACCGTACGTCCCGCCATGAAATATCCTGTTTTCAAAAAACTTAAAATTGGAACTAACCGGACCCTAATCTTAAACTTTACTGTAAGTAATTCCCCCCACCCCCAACCACCAATCTCCATACACATTCTTATTCTCTTATTATACTCTTATAATGGCATGTGTCGCCAACAGTCTAAAAGAAATAAAAAGAAACAATAATTTAAGTGTATGAGTTGACAACTTGACATCGTAATAAGTGCAGGAAATATGGTTTTTGTGGCTGTCGAATCGCTCGCTCGTACCATGGTTGGAACATTCGACAGCCACATGCTTTGCTGTTATCATTCTGTTTTTTGTCACTTTTTTTTCCCAGAAATTGGAACTTCCTCTCTCACGTAGACTTGCAATTCTGTCTGGCCTTAGAATTACCTTGTTAGAAAGAAAAAAATGGTTATAGAACCTTGCCCGAAATAGTAAACAAAAAAATGTCAGCATGATGCTATAACATCTGCTATAGCATTTGCTATTCTATGTGAACTTCATTTCACATATATACTACTTGTTTACTGTCTGGCCTTAGAATTACCTTGTTTTAAAAAAAATTTGCTGCAGTATAGAACCTTGCCCAAAATATTCAGTAAACAACACATTTTTAGCATGATGCTATAAAGCAGCACATTTGCTATTGTACTTGATAATTCTCTTCATATAGACTTGTATTATGTCTGGCCATATAACCAAGGAGGTATGAGTAGCTAACTCATACCTCCTTGATATAACTACCTTGTTTAACAAAATTGCAACAGTATTGAACCTTGCCCGAAATAGTAAACAGTAATTTTTAGCAGTGATGCTGAACTTCTAGAACTAATACAACTTATTTATCTATAGATGAAGAATATGGTAGGCTTGCATAATGATATTAGGCAACTTCACTTTTTTGTTCATTGAATTATTCTAAATGTTAATGTTGTTCAAAACAAGTTTGATAGTGGACAGTCATTTTGCTGATGAGTTCTGAAATCTATTCCACAGACTCAATAAATAATTTAGTTTCTTTGTTTAATATGAAAAAAAGATTTTGTAAACACCATTTTCAGTAAACGTAATGTTATTGAGCTGTATAGGGCTATCCCCCCAAAACAAAACAAGAGGTTTATTAAAATACATGAAGTATGAAATTCTGATGTAGAAGCTCTATCTACTTTTCAAACAAAAGATATAAAGTAATTTGAAACCACTACCAATTTACTAAAGCTTCCCTTTAAATCGTTCCAGCCTGAAATGGGGGGAAATGAGCGCTGTCAGACATTTTGATGACCCTTCCCCGTTGACTACTTCCTGTTTTTGGCACAAATCTGTCTGGAGTGACCCCTGTAACTGTTTTCCCTTTCCCCCTCCATTTCCCCCTTTTTCCTCTTCTCTCTTTTCCAGTTTCCCCTCTCTTTTTCTTTTCATTTTTCTTCCATTGTATTTACACCTTCTGTCTTTCTTATCCCCCTGTTTTTGGCACAAATCTGTCTGGGCTGACCCCATATCTGTTTTTCCTTTCCCCCTTCCTTTTCTAGCTTCCTTCATTTCTTCTCCTTTCTCTTCTGTTTTTTGTACACATTCTATCGTTCTCTTTTCTCCCTTTCTTTCTTTCTTTCGCTCCCTCTCCCCCTCTCTTTTCTTTCTCCCCTGTTGTTTTCTTTTTGCCCTTGTACGCTTTTCTTAATTTTCTTCCCATATTTCTCCTCCTTCCCCAATTTTTCTTCCTTAATTTCCCCCTCTTCCCTTTTTCCCCTTCCTCCCACCTCAGTTTTCTTTTCTCCCTCCCCTCTTTCATGCTTTCCTCTCCACCATCTTCTTCCCATTCTCTTCTCTTCCTTATCTTCCCCATCTCTAACTCTTTTTTTCTTTCCAAACCAAATTATGATGTTAATTGGATGTGATGGGCCGGGTGAGAATAACAGCTTGGATCTGCCGTTTATCTCACACTGTTGTTGAAGCCTCGGGTCACAGAAATTTTACAATATTTATTTTTTATTTGAGTAAAGGGCGACCGACCGTCAAAATATGTACGCAAGTTTGATTCGTCCTGACATGAGTTTGACGCAAAACCCTCCTGACATTGCAGTATTTGCAGCAGTTTCAAATAAAACTTATTAGAACTATAGATCTAAGTACCTAGTAACGTTTGTCATGTGGTTACTGCAATATGACTGTTCAATTTTATACTTTCAATATTTGAAATTTTTGTTTCAGAGTTTTGGATAAAGCGGATAAAAAAAAAGAAGATGAAAAATCACGCAACAACCTACATTTCAACAATGTCCTAGTTTGTTGTAACTTTTGTACTTGACTTAAATAATAAGTCGGACTCATGAAATCCGAAGCGCAGGTGCCATCTTTGCAACGCATTGCACAAGGTGCGAAAGACACACTAGGACACACTGGGTCATGGTTATGTGTGTGCCCAAACTAGCCTAGTTTGAATGTTCGGACAGTTTCAGACCTGGTTAAAACTAGGATCCCCACCCCACGCATGACCATCTTTAAAAAGGAAGGATTACCACGTCAAATTCCGTCCAAATAACTGACCATTCGTTGTCAGGGCGGTAATTGTCCCCTTCCAGGTGGTGAGTGTGTCACTTTCTTCTTCTTGTAATTATGTATTTTTAGTGTCACTAATCCGTGCATGTAATCTCAGAAGTATCCAACGTATAATTATACCAAGGTTGAGTAATGGTACCAAAATGGTAAACTCTGGTTCCTAGCTGGCCGGGCTAGGTTCAAATCCTGTGTTTGTGAGATATAAAGCATAATGAGAATATAACATATTGTCCGATTCTGATTCCGATTGCGCTGTCCTTTTCCAACTTTATGTCCCCCTTCCAGTGGATTTAAATAGGTCTAGGTTTTGGACTGTTTGTATACATAACTGCTTTCCTGTACTGTATATGTGTGTGTTAATATGTGAAACTCGCATTTTGTGGTCAGGGCTGAATATTAATAAGGTAAACATCTTGTCCGATGCGCTTTCGTTACAAACTTACGTCCCCCTTCCTGTGGATTTAAATAGGTCACTATTTCCCTTTTTATGCGTGTTTTGGACCGTTTGTACATAACTGCGTTCCTGTACTGTATGTGTGTTTATTGTGTGAAACACGCATTTTGTGGTCAGGGCTGAATATTAATAGGGTAAACATATTGTCCGATTGCTACTGCGCGTTTTCCCCCAACTTTTCATCTCCCCTTCCTGAGGATTTAAATAGGTCTACGTCCCTTTTTATGTGTGTTTTGGACCGTTTGTACGTTACTGCATACCTGTATGTGTGTTTATGTGTGAAACATGCATTTTGTGGTCAGGGCTGAATATTAATAAGGTAAACATCTTGTCCAACGACGCACTTTCGTTCCAAACTTTGCGTCTCCCCTTCCAGGGGATTTAAATAGGTCTGGAGGAGAAATGTAAAGAGGTGAAGGCATCCATCGCTCGTGGCAAAAGTCAACAACTTTGCAGACTGCTTGCCACCTTCCTCCGTTAAAGGGACATTCATTTACAAAACCTAAGTTGTTCCGAAGGCAGGTCAACTTTTAAGCGGCTATTCATATTACTCCCATTTGAAATTGTGTATTTTTACTTGATACTTATTCTAAAAGTTAATGATAAATGTGAAATAGATTATTATTCAAACAATTTAAAAATGTTCTTCTGCAGTCTTTAATTGGAATTAAATTTTTAGTGAAAATGCCTTTAATATTGGCCTTTAAATTTTTCAAAAAGTTCATTTGTATTGGTGTTTTTTTTCCAGATTTAAAAAACCCCAAAGAAATAAGAAATTAGATGATTTTTTAAACAGTTGTCATATTTAACCTGTTCACGACTGATCGATGTTGCTATTAAACATATTCTCCATAGACCTTAGCCCAAGTATTGTCGGGACTATTTTTGTACTACAACCAGGAATTTTTCTTCAAAGTTCAAGTTCGTAAGTATGAATGATTGAATTGTAATTAATATCCCCTTTATAAAATATTGGGCTTTTTCCAATGGTTTTCTAGGCTCAACTAATCATATTTTTAACTGATTAAATGCAATAAAAAAATAGTTCTGATAATTACTATGAGTGAGTCCTTGGGGCAAGGCTCCAGTAGTTTACGCGCTTCGCTGAAAATCGCCGTCTGCTTCGGGTGTTTCCAAAGAGAATATTTGATGTAATTGCGTAGTAATACCATTTATGCTTGATTTGCTGTATAGTTTCAAAATTATGCACCATCAGTTTTATGGTCTTCATAGTGTATCTCTCTCAAGCAGGGAAAAAATTAATATATATTTTTTTGGGGCTACTTTTCAAGTTTGCCTGAATGAAAATATCATTCTAAAATTTGTTTTACATTGAACTCTATGCCCTTTTACAGGGGCTCTTTTTATCATTTTCGGGGGCTCTTTTTTGGCGTTTTTCCCAGAGTCTCCGTATATATTTTGATGACTGCTTTCAAGTGATCCAATATACGCTGTACGTACATGTATGTGTATGCCAACTTGTGTGAATGTATAACTTCAGTTGGATAGCGGATTAACAGATCTACATAATATACATTTTATTTTTATGAAATTGCCATAAGTTTCCAAATCCAGTCGGTCCCCATGGAATTAGAGGGATGTCAAGGTTTCAAAATCTTAATCAAAACTGTTTTCATGGATTTTATTTGATTTTATTTGATTTTATTTGCAAATTAAAACCCCTTTTTCTTTGCACATTACCAATAATTGTATGATTTTATGATTTTTTTTGGGTAAGCACGTTTCAGTTTAAAAATCAAGTTCCAGGCTTAAAATATTGGACAAATGTCATGGAATTTGGAAGCTGCATGTCTCAATTTGTTTAAACCATTTGGCTTGAACTGTATTTTTTTTTCTATTATTTTTTTAGCATGTATTTCAGTCTCTATTCAAACAGCTACTTTATTGGATTCCATGAATAAGATGTTGGGAAAATGTCATCTTTTTTAAAACCAGAGTTGATCGATTCCTGGTGGAATTTTGAAAGGTGTGAAATTTCTCTCCCTCTTTCTTGTTTCTGCCGCTTAGCCTACGTATGTATTCAATCATTTCAAATGCTTCATTCACACTGCATGTATCCCTTTAACCCATACAGGGACTGGTCCAGAAAATACTCAGGCTTGGGTATATGGAAAATATGTGGTATATCCAGATCACATTGTTTTCAATGGATTATGAGTAAAAGGCATGATAACCTTTCAATCTAAAAAGCAGTGGTATTCCATTTGTAAGAGTTTGGGAAAATTTCACCTTTTTTAGGAGGCCGACTCGAATCCTCCTGGAATTTCGGAGGGTTTATGTGTCTCAACTTTCTTTTCTCTGATGATTCATTTCAAATTGAATCGTCAAATGTGTAAACTTACAATAACAAACAGTGGTATTTATCCCATGATATTTTCATATAAATTATAGGGAAAACGTCTTCTTTTGCTCCAAAAATACATTAATTCTGTGTGGAATTTAGAAGGCAAATGTTTTCTATTTTTGAAGATGATTCATTTGTTTTGGAAGGTTCAAGTACATATATTGTAGTCAAGAAACAAGAGAGGAAATGCAACACACAAGACCGTAAGACCCGTATTAAGAAAGTGTCAACTCGTTCAAAAGCAGTCTTTGAAGTTTGAGAAAAATGTCAGCTTTTTTTCCGAAGCCGACTGGATTCCTCCTGGAATTAGGAGGTGTTTGATTCGTTTCTCTCCTCTCGCCTTCTGGATCATTCATTTGATTTGAACCATGATGATGGTAAACCAGCAGCATTCTTGAGAGACTTCTCAATTCATTTCACTTTTTCTTTGATCTCGGTTTTGATTCCACCCTATTTACATTTAGTTTTTCTTGTAATATCGTCGGATCGATTCAGCTCACAGTATAGGTACACTTTTGGGAGCATCTTCTGCAATCTCTCAATGTATTTACTTTTTCTTTGATCTGTTTGATTCCTTAACTCGTGAATATGAACCAGGATTTGTTTCCCCAAATGTTTGTTCTTTATTAATTTTCTATCTTGATTTGAGTCAAGAGATATTAAGGATTTCTTGATTATCCTTCCCTTCTTTCATGCAATGAGTATTTTGACATACCACTGTCTAACTTTTTCTTTTTTTATTAGATCTTGCATTTTAGTAAAAAAAACTCCAAAGATTGATAACTTTCTTTATATCATGGCATTTGGTTTGATCCACAGTTCTAAACCAGTAGTTATCTTCAAAAATTAAAATACATCTTTAATAGTTCTTTTTGTGTTTATCATGGCTTAGGAATTGACCCACAAATGTAAGCCAAGAGCATACTTCAGATTTTCAGAATTTTCTAGAAAATGTTCCATTCCTTTTTTTTTTTCGTGTGTGGCATCTGTTTCAACCCAAGTTTGTAAACAAAAATGAAAGCATACTTCTGAAGTTCAGAGATTTTCCTAAATATTCTCTTTTTTTTTCTTCTTCTCTTTCTTTTCACGATGGCATTTGATTCTCTGAGCCACCGTTGTAATCCAGATGCATACTTTAGAGAGATTTGCTCACCGATACGGTTACATCTTTCCTAAAGAAATTTTACTATAGTTCCACCACTCCCACCCTCTTGCATCCGTGCAGGACCTTTTCCGAGAGAGTTTTGGATTTCAAGTTTCAACTCTCAACTTTCTCTCCTCCTCCTCCTCCTCGTCCTTATTTACTTTGTGGGGCAAACGCAAAAGCCCGGAGGGGTTGGTCCTATAATATACCTTGGTGTAGAAGTCGTTGATGGTTACTTACAAATCCTGAGTATTTCTGACGCCTCTTTCCTTAAATAGGAATGCCACTTTTCTATGATGATTATCACGATCATAATCCTGCAAAAAATTCCAGTTGCAAAGGCGTGCTTTTGAATTTGATGAAAATAGTTTTCTATTCTCCGACTTTCGTGCGCATAGGCGGTGAAAGCTTGGCTAGGAATAAATTTGTCATAATCGATGTATCTAGAGTATAGCTCCTGAACTGACTCGACTGGTAAATAGATAAATTTACTCAGGTATTATTGGCTGCAAATGTTTACTCTGATGAGGGACATTGGTTGATACAGGTGTTTCAACAGTTGTGCACCATGGGGAAAATATGATTTCTCAAATATTTTTATACAACTCTTCTTTGCAAATAGTTACTCTGGTTTCTTTTCCAGCATGTCAATGTTTACTGCTTTCAATCATGAAATAGCTTTTTTAGCATCAAATATGCAACAATTTTTGTTATTTTAAATCAAAAGTTGCAGACAAAATTTTTCAAATTAAGATTGAGGATATTAACAATGTCCACACCTGGGTTGAATTGTTATTAATTCTAGAAGGTAGAAATAAAAGAAAAAAATATAAAGTATTAATTTTGTAAAAAGAGTCAAAATCATACTGTTGGAAACCCCTTTTCATGCATTATATCTTGAGGATATTTTGTATATTGATGGTAATCTTGGAGAAGGATCTTTTGAATCAAACAATTCATATTTCCCCCTTTATAGTCTTACAATATTCCGTCAAGTCGCAAGTACTTCTACCCTTGGAACTAGATTAAATATTTCCACTGAATACGTTATCTTTCCCACTATCTTTTTTGATCAGATTATCCATTTGTAATAAATGTTATGCGTCAATTATCAAAAATTAAGCCATGTCACCATAATTTATGGTGACATGGCTTAATTTTAAACCTTAAATATATTAGACTTAGTATTTAATTCCAACGGATATGACCCGTCTTGTATTTACTTGAATTTGATACTTATCTTTCCTTTTTATAAAGTCAAATATGGAAAAATTGACTTATTGGTTTCTATAACTAAGCTGCTTAAATAATGACTCATATTAGAAAACAAATGTGATGTGGTATCCGTTGTCCCCTAAAACTGGATAAATTGTTAATAAAACTGGATAAAAGTGAATTCCTTTTAATAAGATTAAGTTCTTTGACTCATATTAGAAAACAAATGTGATGTGGTATCCGTTGTCCCCTAAAACTGGATAAATTGTTAATAAAACTGGATAAAAGTGAATTCCTTTTAAGATTAAGTTCTTTATTTTTTCAGTTGAACTTGGAAAAAAAAATGGGAGCAAGCTTTGGTGAATTAAAATATTTGTGGTTTTTAGGAGGGCTGGTATTAAATTGCCAGTGGTTTGTGTTACAAACCTATAAATATTCCTTCTTTATCACTACCAGTACTCTTTTCTCAGCTATTCTTTTTAAAATGAGAAGTCCAACAGAACCTTTCTTGTCAAAAATAATGAAAAGATTTTACTGTCAAATTTTAATAGCCCAGGACTTCTTTTTATGAACTGAGGTTTTCTGTCATAGAACATTTTTGTTTAGTCTTTTGGGCAATTTTGTTTCATCTTTGGGCATTTTTTTTTCTTCACATCTTTAGGCGATTTAAAATTTGGTTTCTCCTATACATGGTTGGTAACAAGTGGCGATATTGTGAAATGCTATAAAGCTATCTTTTTGTATCCCATTCAAGTGGGGTTTATCTGGCACAGTGTATTGACAGATTTTTATTGAATAGTTTTGGGGGTACAAGTGGGGATATTGTGAATCGGCTGTGTGGTTTATTTCAAACTGTGCCTGACATTTAATATTAACTTCAATGCCAAAGTCCTCGGTGGAATTTCTGTATATAAACAGAAATACCACAGTTCTTTTTAGAACAGAGCTGGCATTATTGTCTCGTTGGGTTCCCAGTAGAAAAGTCGAGAGCTTCAAATGTGTTCATAACTTTAGTGACTCTCTTGTATTTGTAGTTGTATTTGGCATAGAGGTTATTACCTCAAGCCATAATAACTCCTTCATGTGACCAAATAATTGTCCAATTATGTTTTTAAAATATGATTTAATGTGTTGATGGTAATACTCATTATAAATAACGATCGATACAAACATTGAAATACATATCATAATAGTGCTACTACCAATCAATGTATACTGCTATATATCACTATTAGCGTTACTGATACCGTACTACAACTTTTTATAACATACTCCTTCTACAAGTACAAAAACAATTATATATATATATTTTTTAAATACATGTTTTACAAGCACAGCCATAGGATATAGAGTTTAGTTCCTTGCGCATCTTGCCACAAATCGGCACAATGCAGGTAAGAGCTCCTTCGAAAGGTCTCGATGGCATTTCAGCAAAGCCTGTTGACGGATAGGTTACCCGCGCATATGATTTCATATTCCGTAATCACGTTAGTTCCATTGCGGGCCAAATTGGATGTGATATCCGCTGACAAAGACAATGATCAATAGTATACAGTATAGTAGAAGATGCATGTTTGGATGGATAAAAGGATAAGGGGTCTGAAAATGACAAGATATGTCACGTGTGTGAAGAAAGAGGGAGGGGGGGGGGGAAGGGAGGGGTTGGGTGCGTGTGTATGGGAGGGGGGGTGATTAGTAGGGGGGAAAAGATGATAGGAGAAGTTGAAGTTGAAGTATCAGTAGTAGAGGAAAGGGGTAAAGGTTATTTGGATGGAGAGAGGGAATATTTACTTGGAAACTACAAGACATGTCATGTGTGTGAAGATAGAGTGGAGAGGGGTTGGGTGGGTGGGTGGGTGGGGGGGGGGGGGGGGCAGAGATTAGTAGAAAGAAGATGGTAGAGGGTGGGATGGGGTGGGGGAGAAGTTGAAGTTGAAGAATCAGTAGTAGAGGAAAAGGGTGAATGTTATTTGGATGGGGAGAGAGAGAAGATTGACTTGAAAACTACAAGACATGGCATGTGTGTGAAGATAGAGTGGAGAGGGGTTGGGTGGGTGTGGGGGGGGGGGGGGACGACTGAGATTAGTAGAAAGATGATGGTAGAGGGTGGGATGGGGTGGGGGAGAAGTTGAAGTTGAAGAATCAGTAGTAGAGGAAAAGGGTGAAGGTTATTTGGATGGAGAGAGAGAAGATTGACTTGAAAACTACAAGACATGTCATGTGTGTGAAGATAGAGTGGAGAGGGGTTGGGTGGGTGTGGGGGGGGGGGGGACGACTGAGATTAGTAGAAAGATGATGGTAGAGGGTGGGATGGGGTGGGGGAGAAGTTGAAGTTGAAGAATCAGTAGTAGAGGAAAAGGGTGAATGTTATTTGGATGGGGAGAGAGAGAAGATTGACTTGAAAACTACAAGACATGGCATGTGTGTGAAGATAGAGTGGAGAGGGGTTGGGTGGGCGGGGGAGGGGGGGGGGAACCAGAGATTAGTAGAAAGAAGATGATAGAGGGTGGGATGTGGTGGGGGAGAAGTTGAAGTTGAAGTTGAAGAATCAGTAGTAGAGGAAAAGGGTGAAGGTTATTTGGATGGGGAGATAGGGAAGCTTGACTTGAAAACTACAAGACATGTCATGTGTGGGAAAATGGAGGGGAACATTTGATATTGTTTCAAAATGTGTCATCCATCCTCTTTCATTTTCACAATTTCGATGTGGGGGTTTCAAGTAGTTTTGATCTAATTTCACATTCAAAAAACCCCCCAAACAATAACAACTATGAAAACATTGGTTTTTACTTACAAGTATGTCTGAAACCATACACCTTCTTTCTGTTTCCATAGTTTTGTCTCTAGTGTTTCAAAACTAACCAAGTAAATTATTATTTAGGTTACTACGCCATGTTATCGATTCTAAGGAATAGTATGGCCTAGAAAAAAATAATGATTTCACATGATTGGATTTCTCAAAATTATATTCTGTACGAGTTTCATGTGGCCCTTAATTTCTTGGCTAAGTTTTGTGAATATGGATCATATTTTTGTGGGATTGGGGGATAGTATTTCACTTGCCAATCTAACACAACATTCTGGTGTACTGTGCACATATAAACTGGTTTGCCGTACAGTCAAACCTGTGTATAGTGACCAACTATTGTAAAGGGAATTGAGAAAAGTGGCCACTGTAGACGGGTGACCCTATCAATATACAGGTTCCATAGCATCATTTTCTTTGCAGGGGACCGCTTTTGGTGGCCACTACAGACAGGTTGGCTGCTATAGACAGGTGGCCACTAACACATGTCTGAACTGTACTTTCTGGGTCAGAACAAAATCAAAACAAAAGAACGATAACAAATCTTAAAGGGATAGTTGAGTTCTGGTAAGGAGAGTACAGTTTTAGTGAAACTGAATTTTAGTAACCAAAACCTGCATCATTACATTACAAACTAATAGTTATAACTAGAAAGGAACACAAAATTACAAATGACGTAGTAAAGATCATGTTATCATTCAAAAAGAGCCGTTAAAACGTAAGAGGGCGCTCTCTTAACACTCATCGGTTTCAACCATTTTGAATAAAATATTGTGCATGTGATGCTTTATTGAAATAGTGATTAGATAGAGAAATAACCAACAACTATTTAAATACCTATTTTGTAACTTTTTTGAAAAGAGGAAGCATTTTTTTGAATTTTTAACGGCTGGTTCAAAATTCTCTAATAAACCGGGGCCCCGGGTTTATTACAAATTGTTATATTTATGGATATTTCAGCCGTTTCTGAACCGATTTTGATCAAACAAAGATGATTTTATTGTTTAAATATTATGCTCTTTCAAATTTTACACTCAGTTTTTCATTACCTCACAAACCAATTAAGTAGTCTAGCGCCCTCTCTACCAAAACTCAACTTTCCCTTTAATCAGGAAATTTACCCTGGCAAATTTCGCTAAAAGACAACACCATTTGATTTCAACTTTATAATCTCAGGAGCGTAATCATTTGTGATTTTATGCATGCCTCACAAGACAAACATTTTGAATATAGATCAGTCAACAGTAGGGCAATTCCAAGCAAACATTGACATAAGCACCCATTTTTCAAATTCGTCGAATCATAACATATTTGGTATCAAATTAAAGCTTAAAGATCAAACTATTCAGAAATGCATTTTGTTCCAAAAAAATGTTGCCGTAAACTATTATTTCATAGGAATTAATTAGCATAAATTAATTTTCAATTATTTTCACAAAATATACTTGTAAATATTAAGCTTAAAAGAGCTGCAAAAATGGGTTTTCATAACATTTTCTTTCAGTGTTGGTAAGAACATTACTTCAATTTATCAGATAAATATCTATTTCGGCATTTTTGCTCTTTGTTCTGCTTCAGTGACTGTTTCATTTATAGTCATCTATATGTCACGCTGTTACCCTAAAAACAGGTATTTTTAATATTTCTGGAAAAATATGAATGGGAATGAAATAATTTTTTGTTTCTTCTTCATTCACCCATAGAACTATATTATGGATGCTAAATAGCAGCATTATCTTTTACCACTAATAAATCTAAGCAATATCAATTTGGTCACGCTGTTACTTTTTGGGTAACAGCGTGACGCAACCTACTTTTTTTTTGCAATATCTCAAGAATCGTTGGATGGATTCTGTTCAAACTTTGTACAAGACATGTATTCAGAGGTATGGATTATCTGATACATTTTGGGGCCATGAGGTCAAAGGTCAAAGGTCACAGCTAATTAATATGCAAAAAATATATTATTCTCAAGATATTTCAAGAATCCTTGAAGGATGACATGATAATTAATACTGGTATGCATTCAGTGAAGTAGATGACCTGATTATATAATTTGGTCATGGGGTCAAAGGTCAACAGGTCAAATTATTGTAGTTTATTTTTTATCTCACAAAAAAATGCCAGAATTAATGTTAGAAAGAGTACTGTAGATAAAAGAAAATTCTATGAAAATGTTTGGAGCACAGGTCAAAGGTCACTCGGATAATTACCAATTCAAACACAAAAACTTACTGACATTGAAATCATGTTACATGTAACAAATCACGTAGATATGCACTGTGCCAACATAAAATTAAACATTTGTATGCTAATTTGAGAAATAAGGTCAAAGGTCAGATGTCAAAGGTCTAATATTTTATTGTTGCAATTAAGTTTGTATTTTGGGTTTGATATTTGATGGTTCCTCAAGCTAAATTCTGAAAAAGATAAGAATTTCAGTTTTGTCCAAAAACATTTTTGATCAATAGAGGGCGCTAGGCTGCAAATTTGTGTCATGCGAACCATCATTTCAGAGCATCTGGGTTATATTACCCATTCATCTAGTTCTGTATAGATTCTGGATGACTACATCAAAATTATATAATCTTATTCATCTCATCAATATCTCCCATATATATAACATGTACAATTCAGAGGTCACGCTGTTACCGTTACGCTGTTACCGTGCACAGATACGTTTATGATATCATATTTACTATGAACATTGGATTTTTTCTACATTTTTATTTGGATGTTCTAGCTTGATGTCTAGTACAAAGAATCAATGTGACAAAATTGCAAAATGTTCCTGTAGTTCACAGAGTTTGCTTAGTTTCTTACCATGTAAGAAACCCATGTCTTTTTGCCGTCACGCTGTTACCGCAGATATTGATATTCATAATTCATAATTTAGTGGGAATTTTGATTTTATTTCCTATTGTAAATAATTGGTAGGATAGTGGGAACAGATGCATATCAAAATTTGGTTCTGGACATTTTTATTTTGTGAGTTATTTAGACTTTCATCGTGAGAAACACCCTCCTACCGTCACGCTGTTACCTTGGAATTGCCCAGTAATGAATTTAAAATGAACTTTAAAACGAACTTTTTGCTTTCAAACTTTTATGATCTGTTTCGCCTGTTCTCTATGGCATATGATTTGGCACGTGCATCCAGATACCATAACATACTTAACAAAGGATCTTGAATCTTAAAAAAAAAGACATTTCAAGTTGCTGAGTCAAATCTTTTTTTTTGTACAATAAAATCATTTGATTTGTTCTCTGGGGCATATCATTTGGCGCGCGGGTCTACAAACCACAGCATAAGAAGACAAACACTCTAAAATATTGATCTATTTTTACCCCCCAAAAAAAGGCATTTCGACTTGTTTTCTGGAGCACATCATTTGGCGCGTGGCTCCACATTCCGTAACAGTACATGACAAAGACTGAACAAAAATATTGATCCACAGAAAAGAAAAGTTAATGCTTGAAAACTTTTACAAAAAGCATTTATGACTTCTTCCCTTGGCATATAATTTGGCGCGTGGGTCCACAATCCATAACAATAAAAGACAAAGACACTGGGGGGTATCATTTTGGGGCACGCGGGACAGGTGCACACCCCTCCGTGACCCCCCTCATAGTTGAATAATTGATCATTTCTATTGATCCTTTTTTATAACTCTATAGCTCTCAAATATACCACAGAGAGTCTTTTATAGAAGTATTTTAAAACGCTTTTAATGAGAAAATACAGACAAGATTTTGACTTGCTTGCTTGGTGTAATTGCTCTAGACAAATTGGTATCCCTTTAACCCACCACCCCCAATTGAAGGATTGGTTTCTTTGTAACTTTAATCCCATTTATTCAGACCCTTCAAAATAACTGTACATGTGAACTATTTACGCTATTCATTTAATACAGAGTCACAGGACCAGCACAGTTTCTAAACAACAGAATGTCACAGAAGGGAAAGATTATCACTAAGTAAATAGTCAAGATTTTGTATCGGAATGAAGGAGCCTATCACTTTCAGTAATAAATCATCTTACAGTTTGTATAAAGAAAATCTCATTCTGGATACAGAAGTGTTTCAAGAAAGAAAGGTATAAATGTGTTTTGATTTGGTTGCTGGGGCGAATCGGCCCACGCTTATTGGCGGCAGGTGTGTCACACACGATGTACCCCATGCAATGGCAAGTAGTGAAAAGCACCTTTTGTTGTACCAAACAATCAATAGTCCTTTCTGTCCATTATTCTTTTGACAAAGACTCCATGTCTATGATACCATGGCCTCAAATGGGAAACCATATCACTGTCTTTTTTGTTAGTACCCCCTTATGAAATAATCTGTCTGTAATACATGTACAAGGACCTACCTGACACTAGTAGGTCCACAGTATCAAAAAGCTCCTTTATTTGTTGGTCCAAACTGCCAATAATACCTTATTTCTATTAGTCTATATTGAACATAACCCTAACCTCAACTGCGAATCAATGTCTTTATCTGTTACCCCTTTGCTTACAGGACCTGGGTGGGCTATGTACAAAGTCTATGGGAATTTTAGAATCATGGAAGAGAACAGGTTAATGCTTGTCTGTACCAACAAGGACCTAGACTAACAGTAACACCAGGGTCCATGCCCCATGGTATCAAAAAACACCTTTTTGTTGGTCCAAATTGACAATAATCCTTTCTTTCTATTAGTATTAGTGTATTGAAAATGAAGCCATGATACTGTAACCTCAACTGCGAATCAATGTATTTATTTGTTAATACTCCCTCATAAAATTATCTGTCTGGACCAACAAGTACCTAGGCTAACACAGTAGGGTCCACGGTATCAACCACCTCTCTGGTATCAAGAAGCACCGTTTTGTTGGTCCAAATTGCCAATAATCCTTTAATTTATTTCTATTGACAATGAAGCCTCTATCCCTTGATATCTCCATAGAGAATCACTGATTGTAACTCATGAGAATCATCCATTGTTATCCCGAACTGTCAATAGACCCTTTGTGTGTTTACAATGTAAGGTAGCGTGTGGCAGGTGTAAGCTTTAGTTGTTGTTGTTTTGATCTTTGATGTTTAGTTAGATCCTGACTAGACTATAGTTACTGTTTTGTTTGACTATATAGCATAGCCTAGGTGTTGAAACCAGACTTCAGTTGTTTTTGAGACTTCGGGGGGGGGGGGGGGGGGGGGGGGGGCTAAAACATACTAGACTGGTGCTTAACCATCTAGCCATAAAATCCCTTGAATGGGGGACGTTCCCATGAAACCCTTGTCTTTGCTCGAATAGTCAGGAGCAATATAAACCGGCACTAACCCAAGGATAATTAAAGGGACTTAGTAACATTGTCCAAATCCTCAAAATAAAATTTTCATTCTAGCGGTTCCCTCATACCTTGTTGTATTCGTATTAACAATAAAATCATGGGACAGGTTTCGGTTTTTCAAATTTCCCTTTCGTTACAAAGATATGTACGATCGAAGTATTCAGATTTTTCTTCTGTGTACAAAGTGAGTGCAGTGAGTTATTGAATATCACTTTGCATTTTCGCTCATTACTTGGCCATGCAATGTCCATTTGACTTGAAAATTTCACACAATACCCTGTGGACATATGAGATAACAATAATATACATTGCATCAACCATTTATCCCTTTTTGCACATGTCAACAAAGTTACTAGATCCCTTTAAATCAACTTTTCTAAAGAAACTTTGTTTTTGATTACATACATTATCATCATGTACATCATGTTCAATTTGGGTAAGCAACAGAAAACACCTCTAACGCCCACGCCCCAGGCTGGGACCAGGGTTTATTTTTCTTAGGGTCCGTTAGCTCTCTGGCCCAACCCAGGGGGTGAGGTTAGTTAACATACGGACACGAAATTATATCATTTAATATATAATTCCCAAACCACTCCACTCAACACAAACAAACAATTATCACAACTTTGTAAAACCAAAATTTACTAGGGGTATACGTACGTACCCATGAAAAATTACTTTATTTAATTAAACGAACAAGATTAAATGGCGTTGGCACACACCAGCAAAACAATAAACATACGATTAAAAACACATCATATAAATATTGGACTTCATTAATTACTGTTAGTGAGGTAGGAAGTAAGGAGGATTTGGGGGATGTTGGGAAATGATTTTAAAAAAATAGAAAAGCAAGCAAAAAGGAAAAAATACCCTATGTTTCCCTACAGTTCAAAATTCAAGTCTTTTTATTCAAAATTCGCTTTTTATAGGCCTTTTTGTTTATACGGTTACCGGTGTTTAAATTTGATTACTTAGCTCGGATTCGTGTGCTGATCAGTCCACCTAGTACGGCGCTGTCCTCGTCGGTCCGGAACTTGGTCTCATCGTCATTCTCGCATTCCTCGGTGTCGTGGGCGGCGCTGACCGTATAATGGGGGGTCCTTGATCAGGGATCCAAAAGACTGCGAGTGGGTAACTTGCGGCGGGCACAATGACTAACTGTCCATCCACAGTTCGGTAAATAAAATAATATGTTACCGCTGGTGGGCACATATCCCAAATGGGGTGATATTGCAAGTGAAACCGTCGACAATGGTTCAACGGTCCAAATAAAATGATAATCGCACTTTAATTAAAATGTTTTCCTCCGACAAAAGCTTTCCCAATCGAAGCTGTTGACGATGGTTCAACAATTCGATTTGAATGGGTGACGACTGGATGATAATAACTGCTGCTATATAACGAAAAGTTCCTTGCTGCTAAAGTTATATCTCCAACTTGTAAAACAAAATGACTTAAATCCGCGATGAGAAAATAAACTAATCTGCTGGCAAATGCGAAATAAAGAAGCAGAATCTCAGGCAGGAAAAATGAAGGGAAAAGCCCCAAACAGGCAAGGGGAAAATGTCCTGTCGGACTAGGGGGAGGATACAAATGCGGGGAAGTCAGGGGAACATGTGGGTTTTATACCTAATCAATATTCATACCACTTCCAAACCTACTGAAATTATACATACCAAATTAGGGGAAAACACCTTTCTTCCTTTATTTTTACATCCCATAATATCCCAATTTGAGCTACTAGCTCCTAGCCTAGCAACAAGCTTCCGATTGGTTGCAAGTCCACGACCAGAGGTGTGGCTTCTATTTTAATTAATATTCAACACCCCATCTTCCCTGATTGGTCAAACATCATACCCCTCTCCAATTTCGATAACTCTCTCAAACAAAACACCTCTGGACACTGTCCGGCTTAGCTATAGCGGTACTCCACTGACAGTTGGTCCCAAAGAGATACTTTGAACTGTCACCCAGAGAACTGGATGCATTCATCTATACTAACAAAAAGTTAAAACAATTATTATCACTTCAAACCTATTTCTCCCAAATTCATGACAAGATTCTCATTAACTGGTACTTAGCCATAATCTTTGCTGACCCCATTATCTCAAACTATTCTTCAAAAACAAAAACTATAAAATAACTATCAAATATTTAAAAAAAGGTCCTTCCACCCAGAGTTCAATAAACCACCTGACCGATGTGTTCACACTGGACTATTATCCTGAATCTATCCCAACTTAACTATATTCTTATTCCTTCAAATAGCCTATTTTCTATGGCGCTACATCTTCCCGTCGCCCCATGAAATGTTGTCCTCAACATTAGCACAAAAATAATTAATCCCAAAAATTATTTTGGTTCAATTAATACCAACAAACCAAATACATAACATCATATACCATATTACTTAGTAATCATAAGCAGGTTTATGTACAAGGATAATTAAAACCTGATTACAGTTACATAACAGACGGTAAATACATATGAATAAGTACCGAAAATCATTTTGCTACATCATGTAAATACGTGTGGTAAACTTGTCACAACACATAAACATTTCAATATCCAAACTGTAACTCTACTTCAAAATTGACCTTACAAAACAAACAAATTTTTATTGGTTTTTTTATTTTAAATTTTGTTATTTTTTTGGTTCCAATACGTAAATCATAAAAGGAAAGCGGAAAGAGAGAAAATAGGAAAGGAGCACAGAAAACAATCAAACACATTAATATACATTATTTACAACATGGCATAATATCAAAATAGTCCTTGGTCATTAAGCGGTTCAGGCCTGACTCAATTTTTGGATGCATCGCTATTACGGCATAATGCTCCTTTTATTCAACATATCGTAAAAAGAAATGTCTTATTCCTTCTTAAAAGTACATAATTTAATTCTCTTTCAGCTATGATGCCCTCGGCATCCCAGCCTACTCATTACTTCAACCAAATTCTGATAAGCATACACAGGCGATTATGTGCGAGTGTTGCCATCCTCATACTTCTTCCAACAACTTTACTCTCTACAAAATAAAACAAAGTGTCGGGAAAATCCACAAACACAATAATTAAGTATGCAATCCATTACGGCGCATAATGGCAGTATCTAGAGCCGGCTGTCAGGCCAAAGCCAACGACCACTAACCATTTAAACAAAATAAACGAAATTCATCTCAAGCTGTATGAAATGTAAACATTATATTATTCAAAACATGATGCTTAAACATCAAACCATACTTCCAATAAACTTATACACTTGGTATAAAACGTAACATAGCTAACAACTCATCGTCTGTTATGTAACTGTTACATGTACTTCTTACTTATATACGAGCCAACTGTGTGTGTACAAAATTATGTCTGGACAAATCATCATCCATCAATTTGTGTGCTAAAACCAATTTCATAACATTTTAATTAATGAATTCATTCAATTTTTGCTTTGTTTTGGGGCTGTGGCTTGTCTTACTGACCGACACAAATACAAGCTAGCCAGGGTCATGCCCATTTTGGAACCAGCTGCGTGATAACATTCTGAGTGTATGACATAACCTTTGTTTCACTCGGTCATTAAGTACAACCAGCAACCCTGCTGCGAATAATACCTTCTCCCACGAGAAATGGGAAACCACGAAATGCACGAAAATTAAAATAAACAAAAACTGTACAAAATCAATTATATTGTGCTTTGTACTCACAATTGGCTCGACAATAATACTCATATAATAATTGGCCCACCGATCAGGAGGACGAGGGTGTCTTCGAGATCGCCGAAGTGGCGGATCTTCCTCATCAGAGGTCCCCTCCTTATCTCTCCCTACGGGTGTTCCAATACCAGAACTCGAAACATCTTCATCATTATCAGCACTATTTACAACATCTTCATTTGAGGCATTTTGAACATTGTCATCATTAACCTGATTCTCTCTTCCTAGGTTAATATTATCTTCTAGCCTCCCATTTACTCCTAAGGTGGGTGTGGGTGAATCCCTATCAATCAAGCAAGATTCCATATTAGGCATGTGCCATCCCACTACCTCATCAATTAATCCCTCATCAAATTCATCTCCCTGTATGTCATGTTCTCCAACAATCTCTCCTATGTTAAGACTAGGGGTTTTCTTCATTCTTCTCCCTTGGGGCTTACTCTCTTGGTTCCCTCGGGGTAAGAAATTACAGGGCAACAACAAATTTCGGTGTAATACACGTTCCCTTCCACTCCCCTTCTCCGGGCGAACTTTAAACACAGGAATATCCAAGTTAGGCTGATCTACCACAACATAGGGGGTCTCCTCCCATTTATCACTTAACTTATGTTTATTCTTTAGCCCAACATTCCTAACCAACACTCGGTCGCCCACTTCCACTTTATTTTCCTTAATCTTCCTATCATAAGAAACCTTATTTCGGGCACGTGCCACATCACTACGGTCAGAGGTTAATCGGTATGCATAATCTAGCCTATTCTTCAATTTCTTGACATACTCAGGGGCATTGGGGGATGAGGTATCTCGTGCCGGGAGTCCCAAATACAAATCCACTGGTAACCGGGGGTGTCTACCATACATCAAATAAAACGGGGAAAACCCAGTCACATCATGTTTAGTACAGTTGTATGCATGAACGAGGGGTGCCACATATGATTTCCAATCACTTTTCTTATCATTCGGCAGGGTTCCTAACATACTCAAAAGGGTTCGATTCATCCGCTCGCATGCACCATTTCCTTGAGGATGATATGGGGTGGTTCTCGAGCGTTGAATTCCCGTTAATTTGCACAATTGTTTAATAACTTCTGACTCGAAATTTCTCCCCTGATCAGAGTGCAAACGTTCCGGAAAGCCATAGTGTACCAGAAAATTATCAAACAATACACGTGCTGTAGTTACAGCGGTTTGGTTCCTCGTGGGGATGGCTATAGCATATCGAGTGAAATGGTCTGTGATTACCAGTACACTATTAAATCCACCTTTCGACTCCTCAAGTGACAAATAATCCATGCATACCAACTGTAAGGGCCTACAAGTTCTAATATTTACCAATGGGGCAGTGTTTCTTACATTTGGGACTCCTTTCCTACGCAAACAACGACCACATGTACTAACATAATACTTAATATCTTTACTCATTACAGGCCAGAAAAACCGATCCCTAATTAAGTCAGTGGTGCGCTCAATTCCTAAGTGTCCTATTTCATCATGTAAGGATTCTAACACTAGCGCTCGATACTGCCTAGGAAGAACTAACTGCATCATGGGGGTCCCTTTATCTATTCTACGCCTATACAATATCTGATCAATAATTACTAATTTATCCCACTCTCTTAACAACATTTGAACCTCTGCCGATTCTTGCCTTCTGTGTCTTACAGGGGGACATATTCCCTTCTCTACATACCCTATCACTTTACTAATGACTGGGTCATTTTTCTGTTCATCAGCCCAATTCGGGGGTGTACCAGGGATTTTAAAATTAGGGGGGTTCGGAATGTTGCTCTCACATGGACTAGCATGATCATTAATGGCGCAATCACCTACAACTTCTACATAAGGGTTCGTTTCTACATCAACATGCATAGCATAATCAACTACTGCCTGAAATGTTTCTGCCTCCACTGAGGGTTCACTTCTCCCTGGGGACTCTGTGCTGCCGGAGGGCTCGGGTTGTCTAGAAAGAGCATCCGCATCGATATTCATTTTGCCGGAGCGATACGTCAGGGTAATATCGTAATTCGCTAAGGCTGCTAGCCATCTGTGCCCTGTTGCATCAAGCTTCGCCGTGGTCAAAACATAAGTGAGAGGATTATTATCTGTACGAACATGTACCTTATTACCATACAAAAAATCATGGAACTTATCAGTCACGGCCCATTTCAAAGCTAAAAACTCCAACTTGTGAGCAGGGGCATTCTTCTCACTCTTACTTAATGATCGACTGGCATACGCAATAACCCTCTCCTTCCCATCCTCATCCAACTGGTATAAGGCTGCACCCAGTCCAATAGTGCTTGCATCGGTGTGCAATATGAAAGGCTTATCAAAATCAACATATGCCAACACAGGGGGGCGCATCAATTTTTCTTTCAACAACTGGAATGCCTTCCCACACTCAGGGGTCCAATTCCAGGGAGGGGGTTTGTGTGGGGGGTTCTTACCGTTACCTTTCTTCTTACGGGGTCCACCAAGGAGATCATGCAGGGGTGTAGCTATCTTAGCAAATCCAGGGATAAATTTCCTATAATAACTAGCGAATCCAAGAAAAGAGCGAACCTCTCGAACACAGGTAGGGGTAGCCCAACTTCTCACAGCTTCAATCTTATCGGGGTCAGTTTCAATTCCTCTGTCTGAAATAATGTGGCCCAAATACTTCACTTCTGTTTGCAACAATTTACATTTAGACGCCTTAAGCTTAAAACCATGTTTTGTCAAGCGATCAATTACTGCCTCGAGCCTCACAAGATGTTCATCAACAGTCCTACCATACACAATTATATCATCTAGATAGACAACACAACAAGTGTGATTAAGTTCTCCCAAACATTTCTCCATCGCTCTCTGAAAAGTACTGGGAGCATTACATAACCCAAAAGGCATGCGATTACATTCCCAAAGGCCTAAGGGGGGTGGTAAGACAAAAGCAGTCTTTTGCTTGTCTGCCTCATCTACTTCCAGTTGCCAATACCCCGCTTTCAAATCAAGGGAACTAAACCATTTAGCACCATGCATCATTTGTAAAGTCTCATCAATTCTGGGGAGGGCATAACTATCCCTTATGGTTCTCTGATTCAATTTCCTAAAATCTACACAAAAACGGAGGGACCCATCTTTCTTCCTTACCAACACTACGGGACTTGCGTAGGGGGAAAATGATTCCCTTATCACCCCGGCTTCGTGCATGGATCGTATATGTTCACGAACCTCAGTGTACATGGATGGGGGTATCCTACGATATCTTTCCCTAAAGGGCTTCTCATCATTTAAAGGGATTCTATGAGTAATAATATCACTATGACCCAAATCAATTTCAGAAGTACTAAATGCATTAGAATATGCTCCCAATACTTTCTTCACTCGATCTACATCAGCGGGGGAAGCAGGAGAATCTGAGAAATCTAAACCATCCATTACTCCTTCACTCTCTATGGAATCTGTGGGTAAATCAGCACTCTGTTGGCTCATTTGATTAGCTAACACTGGTCCCTGTACTTGACATGAATACACAACCCCTAACTTCTGTCGCCTGTGAACCCATTTATCCTCCTCGGAATGATTCTCTACCAAAACAGGAATGATATTAATTTGGCGTCTTTCCTGATCAATTTTCACTGTACCTGAACTTACAACAATACCATCCTGAAAGGTGGGTTGAGGCTCTAACATGACTTCATAATCACATGTGGACCTAGGGAGGGGTACATAACAATCAATAATAACAGCTTCCCCAGGGGGAATCCTAACAGCTCGTTTTGATGCATTCCTAGCAAATCCTATCCTACCCTCAATATTGGATACCACTGGTGTTTGCATGCATGCATACACTGCCTTCCAAATAGAATTTAAGTTCCTATGCACTACAAAATCATCGCCAAAATCAGACTGTCCTATATCTATACATGCCTGAATAACATTAGTACCCACGCAAAAAGGAACCTTCTTATTGTACAGTGTGTCAGGGACAACCAAAACTGGGGCGGCTACTTCTTGGGAAGAGGGGAGGGAACCAGGGAGACGAATTGAAACTTCTACATATCCTAAATAGGGGACCGGCAATCCATTAGCTCCTTCTACCTTAATAAGATTATCTAAAGAACGAAGAGGAACATTTTGAAGATAACGATCATAAAATGACTTACTCAATGTAGTAACTTGAGAACCAGTATCAATCAAACATTTGCACCTACAACCATTTATAATAGACACAGCTTCATTTGCCTGACCCACTATATTCTTCATCACTGAGGGGGGAGGAGGATCCTTACTCGTACAATGTCCATTTGACTGGCCTACCGCCCGCCCCGTGGCAGAGACCGATTCCCGTTTAAACCAAATGGCGCCTGATGGGGTGGAGGTGGCATGGGAGCATGAGGAGGGGGTGGCACGGGGGCATGAGGAGGGTGCATGGGGGCATGTTGGTTATATTCATTAATTGGGGGCCGCTGGCGATTGCAATCCCTGGCGTAATGCCCAATCCTCCCGCAATTGTAACAAGCTCCCTGTGGTACCCGGGGTGGAGGGGGCCTAGCGCGCTCTACCTCCATATCTCTCAATTTCTCTCGAATTTCCCGTAATTCTCTCTCAAAATCGGGGCGAGAGTTTTGAACTTGAGCTGCATGAGCAGTTTGAGCACCCATCCTAGTGCGGGGCCGGTGTGACTCTTGTGAGTGGAAGCTTTTGAAATCCTCCCCCTCCTGTTCCACTAAACGAGCAACTCGGACTAGCTCATCGAATGAGCCGACCATTTCATATTTATGCCGAATGGCCTGTTTGAGGCTCTCGTTTGACAGCCCTTTCCAGAAAATTACTCGTAGGGTTTCATCTTTGGCTGCCCTCGATATTCCGTTCCGCTGTTCCGCCCTATCTATCAAAAGCTGCAGCCTCGCACTATAAGCGGTAACACTTTCCCCTGCTCCTTGTTTGGAGGAATATAATTGTTGCAATAATACCGCCCCACTTTCAACTGTCCCGTAAAAACCTTCTAGTTTCGCCACAATATCATGGACGGTTGCATCTACTCGGAGATGTAAGACCAATTGGGCGGCCTCGCCCCTCAATGAACGGCGTACTATACGAGATAGAGTGTCGGCATTGCATCCCTCTTCTCCAGCCAGACACTCAACTTCATTCTTCCAGATCTCAAATGGGACTTCCCCACCCTTTGGTCGGAGGTCACCACTAAACAAAGACAATCTCAATGAATTCTGTACGACTATTTGGGGGTTCACTTTTTCCTCCAGGGGTTCCCCTTTTAGATCTATAACCAATGCCTTTCGGGGGATTTCTACTACTTCCACCCCTACACCTCTCAACTGTTCCCCAGTAAGTCCTAAAGCTGCTAAGGCTTGCCCCCGATTATCAAATTGACAATAGGCCGTCCCAGTGGGATCTCCCGTGACAGAATCTACACCGAACCTAACCTGAATCACATCCCCAACATCCTCGAAGAAATGCTTAAGGTCATCCTCCGTGACCCGCTCTACCAACTTCTTTACTAAAACTACACAATCGGCAGCTGTTGCCATCTTACAAAAATTTACAAATGCACTACTAAACAAAAATACCACAACAAATCCAAAATACCACCAAACAATTCAATTTCCCTACCAAAAAAAAATCAAATGTTACGAACATTCCTTCAAAAATGTATCCACATGGTGACACACAAATAAATCAGCATAACGATCAATATGACGATAGCCAAGCAAATCAGCCACCAATAATGGGCGAAACATTCCATGGTCATTTCATAACGATCCATTATGAAAGAAAAAAAATACAGCAGGGAAAACAAAAACAAAATAATATATATTCAACCTCAAACAAATATTGCAATCACTCTGCCTTACTAACGTGCTGTGATTGATGTGATTGAGAAGTGCCCCTACTCAAATTGAATGCACCCCTCTGTTCATGGATGTGGAAATGTTGATGTCTATGAACATATTCTACCACATTTCGAGACGAAGCTAAAACAACATTTCCACTCAACACAGTCTGGGAGCTAGCATCCTTACAAGCTTTAACTCTAACGATTTCCTTATTCTGAAATGTATCCATTTATCGGAAATCCTACCAAAAATGAAATGGAAAATTAAACAACAAAATCTTATATAACTTCAACATTCATAAAAGCCTATCCCCAAACAAAATTTCCACTTACTACAAATTACAACCCAACCATTAATCTAAACTTATTTTTCAAAACCAAAACGCCCTATTCAATACATCCACTCCCCATCTTTACACTCAAACCACCATTCACAATTTGAGGACGAAACGTTATATTCAATGGCTAAATTTAAAAACCTCTTAATTAATGGGTTGGTATATACTTTTTGTAGCATATACAAATCCGTGGATCCTTCAACCAACACTTTTTCAAACTTGTATTGGCCGACCGCCCAGGACACTGTATACCGTTGAAAAAAAAACTCAAACAAATGAAAATCAGCAGCCGAATGCCACGGGGCCGTGCTCAGTCCCAAAATGTCCTTCAGGTAAGTGAGTACTTTCTTGAATCCCAATCTCTCTGCTCTATGTAAATCGAGCAGGAATGTTTCCTTGCTAGGGTTATAATTCCCCCCACCCTGTAATATTCCTAGCACAAACTCCTCCTCAAAAATCAAATAATCAACCACTTCTAAAAACTCTCCTACACTATCAATGTGGTAATGAGGTTCACCACTAATTTTTTTTCAAAACCAAATCTAAATAATATTTGGGTTTCTGAAATGTATTGGGGACACCAAAACTAAAAATGTACGGGAATGAATCTACCTCTATATCAAAACAATCAACTTGGGCTCGGACAAATCCCGATACTTGGTTCAATCTAATCCACTGATCGCGGGTCAATTCTAATTCTACAATAATTTGCGGAACGCTATTGGACATCTAAGCCAAAAGAAAAAAAATCAATTAACAAAAATTAAATTAATCCTCATAAACTATATCAAAATACCTATTACTTTAAATTCAATCAAACAATAAAACCAAACTAATTAATCGTGCTGATAACGCGGAATGAATGCATGAGTTCCGTCTAACGCCCACGCCCCAGGCTGGGACCAGGGTTTATTTTTCTTAGGGTCCGTTAGCTCTCTGGCCCAACCCAGGGGGTGAGGTTAGTTAACATACGGACACGAAATTATATCATTTAATATATAATTCCCAAACCACTCCACTCAACACAAACAAACAATTATCACAACTTTGTAAAACCAAAATTTACTAGGGGTATACGTACGTACCCATGAAAAATTACTTTATTTAATTAAACGAACAAGATTAAATGGCGTTGGCACACACCAGCAAAACAATAAACATACGATTAAAAACACATCATATAAATATTGGACTTCATTAATTACTGTTAGTGAGGTAGGAAGTAAGGAGGATTTGGGGGATGTTGGGAAATGATTTTAAAAAAATAGAAAAGCAAGCAAAAAGGAAAAAATACCCTATGTTTCCCTACAGTTCAAAATTCAAGTCTTTTTATTCAAAATTCGCTTTTTATAGGCCTTTTTGTTTATACGGTTACCGGTGTTTAAATTTGATTACTTAGCTCGGATTCGTGTGCTGATCAGTCCACCTAGTACGGCGCTGTCCTCGTCGGTCCGGAACTTGGTCTCATCGTCATTCTCGCATTCCTCGGTGTCGTGGGCGGCGCTGACCGTATAATGGGGGGTCCTTGATCAGGGATCCAAAAGACTGCGAGTGGGTAACTTGCGGCGGGCACAATGACTAACTGTCCATCCACAGTTCGGTAAATAAAATAATATGTTACCGCTGGTGGGCACATATCCCAAATGGGGTGATATTGCAAGTGAAACCGTCGACAATGGTTCAACGGTCCAAATAAAATGATAATCGCACTTTAATTAAAATGTTTTCCTCCGACAAAAGCTTTCCCAATCGAAGCTGTTGATGATGGTTCAACAATTCGATTTGAATGGGTGACGACTGGATGATAATAACTGCTGCTATATAACGAAAAGTTCCTTGCTGCTAAAGTTATATCTCCAACTTGTAAAACAAAATGACTTAAATCCGCGATGAGAAAATAAACTAATCTGCTGGCAAATGCGAAATAAAGAAGCAGAATCTCAGGCAGGAAAAATGAAGGGAAAAGCCCCAAACAGGCAAGGGGAAAATGTCCTGTCGGACTAGGGGGAGGATACAAATGCGGGGAAGTCAGGGGAACATGTGGGTTTTATACCTAATCAATATTCATACCACTTCCAAACCTACTGAAATTATACATACCAAATTAGGGGAAAACACCTTTCTTCCTTTATTTTTACATCCCATAATATCCCAATTTGAGCTACTAGCTCCTAGCCTAGCAACAAGCTTCCGATTGGTTGCAAGTCCACGACCAGAGGTGTGGCTTCTATTTTAATTAATATTCAACACCCCATCTTCCCTGATTGGTCAAACATCATACCCCTCTCCAATTTCGATAACTCTCTCAAACAAAACACCTCTGGACACTGTCCGGCTTAGCTATAGCGGTACTCCACTGACAGTTGGTCCCAAAGAGATACTTTGAACTGTCACCCAGAGAACTGGATGCATTCATCTATACTAACAAAAAGTTAAAACAATTATTATCACTTCAAACCTATTTCTCCCAAATTCATGACAAGATTCTCATTAACTGGTACTTAGCCATAATCTTTGCTGACCCCATTATCTCAAACTATTCTTCAAAAACAAAAACTATAAAATAACTATCAAATATTTAAAAAAAGGTCCTTCCACCCAGAGTTCAATAAACCACCTGACCGATGTGTTCACACTGGACTATTATCCTGAATCTATCCCAACTTAACTATATTCTTATTCCTTCAAATAGCCTATTTTCTATGGCGCTACACACCTATAGATTAATATTATTGATTCATGCTTATACGAGTGCCTTGTTATTGTATTACTGAATTTCAACAATACCCGCAAGGGTTTACCCCCCTCAAACCGAAGGGCATCGCAAGCCTTGACTTCTTTTGTTTTGGAAAAAAACAAATTGAAGAAACAGATATATTTGGGGGTCTGGAAAAGTGATCAGACACCATCAGCTCTTCACCTAATTTTCTTTGTCCACTGATTCTCCGACTTGTTTTGTTTGTACGGCGGCGGCGGCATCTACTTCAGGCCACTTCTGGTTTGAAAATTAAATGGTTGTTTGTGTCGTGTGCTTGCCAACTCATTTCCAAAACCAGGGAAAAAAATTAATATTTATTTTTCGGGGGGGGGCTACTTTTCAAGCTTACCTGCATGGAAATAACACTCTAATATTTGTTTTGCAAATTTGAACTCTATGCAAATTTACGGGGGCTTTTTAAAATGATTTTCCGGGGCTCTTTTTGGCATTTCAGGGGCGAATTCGTCCCAAGCCCCTGTGTATGTTTAGACTGCCTAAAAGTATTGCATATAGAGTGGTGAAGTGTGATGTCATAAATGATGTCATAAACATTTTTTGTTAGTATTTTCAAATTTGGACTTCATTTTCAGAAAGAGCATAACAAATAATGTCCAAATACCGAAAATCAAAGGAATAGGTTACGTATTGGCTGAGATTTGCCCATCCGAATGATTTTTTTTTGTCAATGGGCAATCAGTGTTATAGTGCACTGGTTCCTAAATTTCCAGTGCACTATAACACTGATTGCCTATTGAAGTAAAATTCATTCGGATGGGCATATCTCAGCCAATACGTAACCTATTCCTTTGATTTTTCGGTATTAGGACATTATTTGTTATGCTCTTTCTGAAAATGAAGTCCAAATTTGAAAATTCTAAAAAAGTGTTTTTATGACGCCATGGCTTCTGTACTCTATAAATGTTTGCACTGTATTGTTAGTATTTTATAAGTGATCATTGTAACCTTTAGGCAGATTGGCAATGCTAGTAATTAATTCATTTTCCAGGTGGCCCAGTTGGGCAAGTAAAAATATTACATTTCTAATTTGAGTGGCCCCAAAAACCCGAATCTGGCTGCACCAAACAAAGAGAAACATAAACATTTGATCATATTTGGTTGACCATTTGGTCAAGTAAAATTTACCATTGTGAAATTTAGGTGGCCCAAAGCTAATTTTTAGTGGCCCCGGGCCAGCAAGCATTGCATTTAGGATAAATCATTTGGTAATTCTTATCTGGCCTACAGAAATCCATGCCAGGGCTAGCTTAGTTCCTTGCTAAGTCTATTTTGGATGACGTGGCTAAGAATTATAAGCAAATCTTTTTAGTTGCTAACAAATGTTAACTTAGTGGGTACCTATTAGGTACCTTAAAGGCATACCCAGTTGACCCTAGTTGGGGACTAGGAAAACTGTTTGTTGCTCAATAAACTGCACATCAAAAATACACTTAGCAAGGAACTAAGCTAGTGGGGTTTCATGAATATGGGGCCAGGTTTCTTGTAAATTTGGTGGAAAATGAGAGATAGCAAATAGAAGACAAAGAATATGATAGATATGACATATTTGTAAAACAACATTTGTCCACGGTAAGAGTAAAATACAAACATATTACACTCATCAGACTTAATTACTTCCCACATTCTATCGGAAATTCCTCAAATCACCCTAAATGTCATAAAATACATCACGAAGATGATATGAAGAGCTGAATTCCAAAAGGTGCTAAATCCACGTTTGGTCTTTCCGAGTTAATAATTGAGGTTTTTTATTTGACCACTTTCGCTTCTTCCAATCATGGAGAATTTCACACATTGAAGAGCTATCACAATACATTAAAAAGATACTCATGAAAGAAATCCTGCTGTAGTAATTACTTTGTAATATTTTTTCAGAATTCATTTTTCAACGGATTTAGCGCCTTTTTGAAATTATGATCATATGAATTAACCCCCTAGATACCCTCATTATACAAATTACATCAAGTTTTTACTCAAATATTTTGGTCTTTAGCACTGGTATGGTTAAAGGGGTTTTAACTAAATGACTGACTGACTCCTGTACTGTAGTAATTACGGTTATAATGGGAATTCACAAATGGTGCTATAGCCATTACGCGGTCTAGTAAATTTGTGGGAGAAATTACTTTTGTTGCTGATGCAGTTACTAATTAGCTGGGGGGGACTCCAGCTTTCTTGACAGCACTAGACGATGATAGATGGGGTCATATCGCAGATAGTGATGATGTGTCAGAATAAAAAAGAAGAACTAATTTCATTTGGTATCATAATTGGTTTCTCTCTTCTGCTAGCCATTGCCCCCCCCCCCCCCCCCCCAATTTGTTGTAGAACTGCAACATGCACGTATGCAACAGTGATGGATGAATGGTTTTTAATTTTACAGGCTAAAACAAAAACATAGGTCCAGCTCGATCTAAAGGATTGTTGTTGTTGCTGTTGTTCATAGGATGATGACCTATTGTCATAATTTATAAATACAGTTTACCAACCTTTTATTTTAACAATAAGTTTTCTTTTTTACAAAGTTATCACATAACATTTGGGAGGGTGATGTATGAAAGTTTGGGAGGTGGGAGTGGGGAGGGGGGGGGAGGGGGGGGGGGAGGGGGGGGGAGGGTAGTAAAGCATAATATCCACGAGACCCTACATCACAAGTGTGACAATCCTATACTGTACTCTATAGAGCAACCCCGATCGATACCCTTTGTATAATATCTAACTTCTCTCCATGGATGCTGCTAAGGTAACTCCCATTAGCACATGATTAGGTATCGTAATAATTGTGTCTGATGTATCATGAGCATCACGCTCCCTGTTTATAACCCGTTCCCTTCGAGATTCCGAAATATCCACAGACTTTGTACACAACCTATCCGGTTCCCGTAGTCGAGGGGTTTACCTTCTATAACTTCTATTTTTTGCGCATGTGCTTGTCATGCGTTGTGGAGTCACAATCACATATAAGAAATGTGCTAGTGCGGTAACGTTTCTTATTTGCGCATTTACGCGTCATGCGGCCTGGTGTCACAAAATCGCAATGGTAGTTGGATTGCGTTTCTTTTTTTTGTGCGCATTCACACGTTGTGTTGTGTGGTGTCGCAAACTCGCAAATCATATAGGAAGGAACGTGCCCGTGGGATAATGATTCTTTTTTTTCTCACAAACTCACAATTATATCAGAGTGTCCCTGGGCCTGGTGGGTGGTAACATGATCCCCCCCCCCCCCAATTTCTGTATCAGATAAACAAAATAGTTTGTAATTGGTTGCAAAGATTGTATCATCTCATTGTCTTTGCCTTCGTTCGTGTCCCTCGATTCGATTTGGCTCGATTCGATTTTGAAATGACATTTGAATTAAAAATATGGCTTATTTTGGGGAGCATTATTTGATCATGGCAAGTCACTCTTTGAATTGTGAATAATGTCTGGCATATTTAATTCATATCATGTTCTAAGTTCTTAAAAATGTATGAATACAACCTTGTATTTTCTGGAACTTACCTTTCCTTATTAAAATTCGAATGAAAAATTAAAAATGAGCAAAGAAAATATAATTTCCTTAAAATTTAGCAAGATGGGAATAGTACCTTCTTTTTCTTCAGTATAATCAATTATATTTCTTGATTTTGCAGAATATCATATTGATGACAATATAGTAACTGCATATCAAATTGCAATTTCCAAATGTACAAATTAATCATTTACCAGAGGTGAAAAAAGGGCCGAAAATGAATCACCACATATTTCGTTGAACAAAATAAACTCTGGTTTTCAAATTCAATTACAATACAGAGGACTCGACAATGTTCGATCCAAAAGACCTTCATTGCCTGACAGTATATATGTATAATTTCAGTTTTTAAATTGGCCATTGCTGAAATGAAATGAGATGGAATAGATTGCTGTATTCACGAGGCGGTATTCCTATTTCCTTTATTATAGGCATGGGTATATTTCCTATTATAGTTTATATACTGTAGTTAAAAGGGAAAATTCCTTTTGATTAAAAGGTCACTTTACTGAGGAGGAATGCCTGATAAATGGAATTGACTGTCAAGGCTACTCACTCATTACACTGCCCTATCCTCTCCTAAATTTTATTCTCTCCTTTTCTTTCTTTTTCATTATCTTGCTGCCTTTTTATTTTCTGTAATTTTTAAAGCATATATCTCTCTTGCTCTCTCTGTCTCTGACTGTTTTTGTTGTTTTTGTTCCTTTTCTCCCTGATGAATTTGACTTTATGCTTCATGGGTTGTTGACTTGTTTAGTATCCACCTTCCCATTTCACTAGCTCTTGTTATACCCCCCCCCCCCCCCTCCCCCTCCCCTCCCAGCATCTTTGCTGTCCATTTCCTTTTTTTGTGCTTATTCTCTGCCCTTTTCATCCATTTCTCTCTTTGTTTTTAGCATTAATATTTTCTCTTATTTTATTTCTTGACCCCTCTCCCCTCCTCTCTCAGACTCTCACACACCTTCTCTTTTTGTTGTTGTTTTTTAATCAATATTTGTCTTTTTTTTCTTGGTCTCCCCTCCACATCACTCTTTTTTATTTTCACTCTTTTTATGTTATCGTCACCCCTCCCCCCATCCCACCCCCCCCCCCCCCCCTCTCATCATTTTCTCTTACCTCTTTTATAGATTTCTCAGATATGTTCCAATGTTCTGCACTCCTGTCTTTATAAGCTTGAGTAGCTCTTCCAATGATTACCCAAATGCAGTTACACATTTAATTGTGTATCTGTTTGCTGTTAAATTTTAGCTAGCATTTATCCAGTACTTTTTTTATACAAACATACAATTATACATTAAATTTCTCTCTCTTGTTTTTTGGTTGATTGGTAATGGACAAGACCTAGTATTTGTACATTTATAAAATTTGATTTCTTTTATTGATAAGTTTTCTAGTAATGGAGCATGCCTGGATTCTGGTCCAGTAATTAGTCATTGGCCTCCCCATCTAATCCAATTAGAATCTTGGAACGACCGTTTTGCCCGGTGCAATCAATACGAAACGAAACGAGGCAGGGAAAAATTCTTGACCATGGTTTCTGCAAATTTGTATCCTCCATCCATCCATCCATTATTGAACTGATTTTCTACTGCAATATGATGAATGCAGGGAGGAGGAAAAATTCTTTACATTTGTTTCATCCACTTTTCCATTTTTTCAATACGAAACGAGGCAGGAACGATTCTTGTCCATGATTTCTACAATTTTATCCTCCATCCATCATTAAACTGATTTTCTACTGCATGCAATATAATGAACCCAGGGAGGACAAATTATTATTATTTTTTTTCCCCCATCAACTTTTCCATCTAGTACTGCACTTCTGAACTATAACACATTCAAGTACTAGGGGGAAATTTGTGATGTTGAATTTTTCTCATTTTCTTTCTATCTGCAATATTAGAACATATATATTCATCACAATAAGTGCATTCTAGGCATGTCTCAAGAATGCATCCATAATGTAGTTAGTCCTTGAAGCTGACATTGCTTGAAGTACTATGTACAATGTACTTGCTCTTACAACATGAAGTAGGTATAGGCAGCGCTGGGTATAGGCAACCTTGGAAATAAATCTATACACATATCTATGCATTTATTTCAATGTGAAGTATGCATTAAAGGGATAGTTCAGTTATGGTTTCTAGGGTGCTTCGAGAAATAATTTTTTTGTGAGGTAATGAAAAACTTTTAAGTGTAAATTTTGAAAGAGCACACAATTTTATTCAAAGACAGCATCGACTTTGTTTAAAATATGAAGTGAAATTAAATGTAAAGTTGATAGATGATCATTTGAATTTATACCTGAAATAAAACCATTAAAGGTCATTAATTACTTGATTAGAAGACTCAGATTTTGATTCAGTTTATACAGTCGTAATAGTTTTGGGTGATAATTACTTTTGAGTAATTTAAAAGAATAAATGTCAGTGGAAGAAATGGAGAGAAATTGTTTGTAATTCAGAGGAATTGTTGTTTTCTTAGGACACACCAACATTTCCTGAAAAGGAGACATCACTGTGGTGTGTGTTTACTATTTTGCTATATATATTACTAGCACTGTTATATGGTAATGATGCCTAAATAAAGTATTACCCTTAATAATCAATTAATTTGCTACAAGTCAAGCTCATTAAAGTTGCAGACCCATTTATGAAAGAGGGGGTATTGGGTCAAACAATACCACCCTATTTAATTATAATTAAAAAAATCACCCAAACATCAATACATGATGATGCCCTATGCTTGCACTTTTAATACCTCATTAAATGTGCGCTTTGCCAACATGTCAATAATCAACAACATTATGTAATAAAACTATTAATAGACGGGAATATGTAGTAACATAATTCATAGAGAAATATTATGGCCAATCCTGTGTTATGATCCTGAATGCTTCCTTCCATCATCAATCTCTATACATGGGACCACAGAATATTGTACAGTCAATATAGTGACCACCTATTAAAAGGAAAGCAAGAAAAGTGGTCTTTGTTTACAGGTGATTCTCATCGACAGGTTCCTTTACAGTGTTTTTTCTGTAGGAGGAGATAACTTTTGGTACCCCGCTATATATAGGCAGGTTGGCTACTATAGACAGGTCAGCTGCTTTAGACAGGTGACCACTAAGACAGGTTTGGCTGTCATAGCATACAGCTAGGTGGCAATGATTTGCTGATCAATGTATTGTTCATTTCATCGTCAATCTTTTCTCTAGATCACATCTTTGCTTTTTCCAAGGTGAGCTGTAGAACCATGGTGGGCTGTACCCATTTCATATCGAGAGGTAGATTGTTTTAATCCGAAACAACAATCTAAATGTGAAAAAGACTTACCAATACTAGTCTAAATCATCTGAAATGGTCTTAATTTTGGACTGACCAATAGGATTGTTCAGAAATAATGTAGAACCAGTTAATATACCTAGTCGATGTAATCTATGAAATGAAATTGGCTTGCACAAGACTTTTCATCCTTAGTCTGACGTTGTTCAAATTTAGAACACTAATTAATATGAAACGGGTACACGTATGTAATTAAAAACATTTTGTTCTCTAATACACTGGTACCAACCAGACAATAGGTATTGATCGCATTTATTGCAAGAGAATATTCACGATTCACGATCAGCGAGAAAAGATGGTTCGGTTGCCAGACCTTGGGATTTGCGCTTTTCAGCTAGTGACACTATTTCCCCTTATATACAGTACATGTAGCTTCACCGTGATCATGCCGTGCTGAGAACGACATTAGATTTTCTCTGTATCTTCTTATGAAAGTAGTAATTTTTGTACACTTCTATTAGTATTACTTTACTGTGTTGAAAGCTAGGTATTGCGTTCTTCTTATAGATAGATAGATAGATCGATTTTATTTGGTCTTCAAACGTACAAATGTTACAAAGAAATGTGTCATCCATTGTATGATTGCATATTTTTGCGATTGCCTTTCTAGAAGAAGCTCATTTTTTCTTCTTCATATTCCGATAAAGGTCATTAAAGGGACTTAGTAACATTGTCCAATTCCTCAAAATCCAATTGGAATTCTAGCGGTTCAGTTCACTCATACCTTGTTGTATTCATATTAACAATAAAAGCATGGGACGGGTTTCGGATTCTCAAATTTCTATTTCGTTAAAAAGATATTTACGATTGAAGTGTTCAGATGTTAAATTATCCACTGGACCACAAAAACTGTGTACAAAATGAGTGCAATGAGTTTGTGAATATCACTTTGCATGTTTGATCATTACTCGGCCATATAACGTCCATTTAACTTGAAATCTTCACACAACACCCAGTGGACATATCGGGTAACAACAATATACATTGTATCAACCACTCATCACATTTTGCACATGTATGTCAACACTAGTTACTAGATCCCTTTAATACATTTGTTTGCATTGCTATGCAGATGGCAAATTTTACGCTTGCTCCAAGCAGCATTTCCTCTTTCTTATCATTAATTGTCTTAATACAAATCTTGTGGTTTCCGCAAGCGGCACTTTCTCTCTCTCATCATTATCTTTTTAACCCCTTTTCCTTTAAGATTCTGAAATCCCATAGACTTTGTACATAGCCCACCGGGTTTCCGTAGGCAGCGCTTTGCTACAAGCCGTATTTTCTCCTCTCTTATCTTTGTCTTTAATACAAATCTTGCGGTTTTCTGCAAGCGGCAATTTGTTTGCTCTATCTCGTAGTCGTCATCGTCGTTCCATTCATCTTAGCACCCAATGTCACCGGGAGGTCTTCATGTATTTATTGATCAGCGAAAATAGCTGTCGTGGAATAAATTAGTGTACGGGGCAGAAATCGCGACGGGTGGCGTCCACAACTGTACATGTATAATGGTGGTAATGTAAATGTAATGCATATTAAACCCTTTGATGAGGATGAAGTGAACATCACACAGTTGGGGTTTGGGGTTGATTTAGTGCCCAACATATGCCAAAAAGGCCCCTTCCCCCAAAAAACAACAACAAAAAACAAATAGAAACATATATTGCAAAACAAAACCCAAAACACATCAAACAAAACAAACAAACGAACAAACAAAAATGACCATTATATAATCTAAGGCTGTAGCTGCAATGGGTTTAATTCAAAGAAAATGCATTAATAAACACACATACCATGTATCAAAGATGTATGCACACAGGTAAACATATTTGTATAGTGCATGTTGCGCTGAGATGGTTTGTAGTGCGCATCCAACTTTGAACACAGTTGAACGCATTAATTAGCGGAATAGGGTTTGTGGCGTACCGGAAATGATTATCCAGGGTACGCGGTATTGAATCAATGATTTGGTTATTCTTGCCATTCGGGCGTAAGATTCAATTTCTGCATTTCCCAGTTTATTGTACTGTAAGTGTAATGCGGAGGAAATAATACAAGTAAATTGATTTGATTAGTACTAATTTTCATTATGGACATAGCCGATATTATATTCTCATGCAGGTTTAGTCACATAATGCAATGTCTGCTTTTTTGTTTACATTTTAAATTTTGTATGCATATTTGTTAGAATGTATAATTATATGCAAATACTTTTCTGTTTTTCTGGAAATATGTATAATTTGCAATTCATCAATAACACCATCGTTGTATTTTTTCTGTGGTCATGGTCGTCATCATCATCATATGGTCGTCATCGTCGTCATCATCATCACCATCATCATTGATCATGATAAACTATAGAAGAAGCTAAGTTTTCTGGTTATCTTGGTTATTGCCCCACTCTGCCTCAGGGGGGTGTTTCACAAAGATCCTAAGTTGATCTTAGCACTAAGAAGATGGTCTTAAATATTATGGAAAGCGATTAGTGTCTTGAAACAGTTTTGTAAAAGTTATGTTGAAATGCATAAAATGTTGATTCAAATCATATATATTTTCTAATTATCAAAGAAATTTCATGAATTTTATGTGAAGATCATGAATCTCTTTGATATATGATTTGAATCAACATTTTATGCATTTCAACATAACTTTTACAAAACTGTTTCAAGACACTAATGGCTTTCCATAATATTTAAGACCATCTTAGTGCTAAAATCAACTTAGGATCTTTGTGAAACACCCCCCAGGACTGATATAAAAAGAAAAAAACTCCTGCTCGGGCTGGGGTCTGTGTAGAAAGCATGCTGTAACAAAAATCAAAATGATAAGTCTTGAATGAGTGTAAAAAATAAATTGAAAAAAGATAAGACCAAGGGGAGGCCAGTGCCCAAATTGGCTAGTGATAAAGATGATAATGAAGATGATGGTGATGACAGTAACACCGAACTGATCCAACATATGTTTTTTGATAGCTATCACTTATGGGGATCATGATAAGCCCTGTGTATAATGGGGGGGGGGGGGGGGGGGGGCAAACATCATGTTATAAGATGGGAGAGTTATCAACACTTTCAATACTGTATCATACAAATTAGTTTACGAACAGCGTGCCGACAATATTGAAAGGGTTAAGTTGATAACGAAAACTCATATCCAGATTCATGGTATCTACATCGGGATCATCCTTTGTATGGTGAAAACATGGATTGGGGTAATTAATTACGAGGAAAATGACTGATGAGCGGGAATCTGGACCACCGATTCGGGGCACAAAGGGGTCAAATTGGTGAGAAAATTGGAAGGAAGATGATTAGGATGATGAAGATGACAATGAAAAAGACATGTGTTGACTGATAATCTTTGTTCCACATGTTGATATTGTAGTAGTTACCTTAGATGTTAACTATGGTAAAATGAAGGGCAATATTTGTTGTTATTTTTCAATTTTGTAATGGTTTTATGGTTTGTATACTTGTACATCCATGCACATGTTTTTTTAAAAAGACAATGACTGTGACAATTGACTGCTGATCCTATACATTATTTGTCTAATTGTTTACTTTTGTTACATAAATCTATATGGTAAATGCGAGTGTTTTTTAAAATCAATTTGGTGATGGTCTTGTATGCCCTGTTTGGCACATATGCTTTGAATGTTTACCTTTAAAGGGTACCACCACCCAAAAATAATAATTTTTGTATAGAAAGGTAACATCTTTAGTATTCCGGACTTCAATAAGTTCACAAAAATATGTTTTCAGAAAAAATATATAATTGGAAAACGCATCACCATTCTCAGCCATGCGGTCATGCGGTCTGAATGCGCAGACTATTATGCGAGCAGAGCCAGCGGCGCTCTATGCAGAGCGAACGAATCATCCGGGATTCTATTGACGTACGCGTGCATTGCATTGGCGCACTCGCAAATGCCTGGCCCGTGTGGAACCACGAGATAGCCGTGGTTCCGTAAGTGGTGGAAATTAATTGCTTTGTTTATGAATTACACAACCCTTTGCAAAATGTTGGGTATCTATTTGATATCACAAAACGGTACCAAAACATATAATAATGTGTTGTCCTTTGCCTGGTGGTCCCCTTTAACTTATTGAAGACCATTTCTAGTCTACTCACTTGGTCTACTACTGAAAATTCAATTTCCCAAGCTCCAAACTTAACCCTAACCCTAATCCAAACCCCTAACCCTAATCCAAACCCCTAACCCTAATCCAAATCCATAATCATAATCAGAAGTCCCAGAATTCAGAATTTTCTAGTAGACCAAATGGCTGTAGACCAATCAGCAATTTACCATAGCATGCATTTCCCATTGGACCCCGAGTCAAAGTAATTTCGGTGACTGCATGGTCCTGGACGGGTCATTGATGATGCGACGAGATGGGATGATGCTTCAGTCAGAGTGATAGATGGTTATCATTATTATCTATTCATCATCAACATCATGGAGTGACGAAGATGAATGGAATGATTAGTTGTGGAGATGATCATTGCGATGTTTATTGTTATGAATAATAATTATAATGCATTTTAAGGGATGAAAATAGGATACCTCAAGTTTATGTAATCATAATTATAAAGCAATGGGTATTGATGGACAGTGATGAAAATGATATTTGAGGTAACTTACACTGTAGTTAAATTGAGACAGTGATGATGACAATTTAAGTAAGGGCTAGTCTGATGGATACGATAGTGACATGATAACAAATGATGGAGCCAACAAAATTAATGAATGTGTAGTGACTCTATTCACCTATCACAGTCTGAATATTAGACTAACACTGATCGCTGTACACAGCTGATTCATATACCAACTCCACCAAGGAGGGGTTATCTCATCTTCTACCAGTACCAGTGAAACTTTACCTCATCTTGTTTACATTTAAGATGAAGTCATTTCCTGCCTAGCTTGGTCTTGTTTTACTTCACTGAGATAAACATCTTTTTGTCTACTGGACTTTGTGGCTTTTTACTGCATGCACTTTAGCACATGCAAGCCATGCTTTCTCACTCTCTACACTAGCTTTCATCCGAGCAACACCTATTTTAGCTCTTTCTTCTTCACCCATATGAGTCACCATTAGACTCATGATGGCCACCATGAATTGTATTTACGGGGTTACAATTCATGCCTTTTTCTTCTTCTCACCAAGGGAGAGTCCGCCGACCGACATGGGGCGTTAAATCATCAACCATTCTTTTTCGTCTTCTTCGACATCATCATCCTTCTCAGCTACCGAGCCCTTCGGACCTTCACTACTTCTCCGCTCTTCATAATTTGTGTTTTATCTAACGGACACGTTTATAGCACTGCGTTTAGGCTATAGCTTCTCTCACGGCAACACGCCGGAGATCATAGCAGCCACATCGTGCGTGCTTGTTCAACGATGGAACTGAATATTGAATATCGACCTTTTTCCACGCGCCTTCGCGTTCATTATCTTCGAACTCTTGTTCTCGACATCGTCTTCTTCACGCACGCTCGCGTTTCATCGTTTTCATCGATCATCTCTCATCTCTTCCGCGGACGCGCATTTCATTCAGGCCAACTGAACCATGGACTTTAATTAATCATCGTGCAATAGATCTTTCGGACATTTGTTTTTACTTTCAATAATGACGTCATCCAAATTCTACATCACTTGTGTGGACATTCTTTTATTCAGTCGTTGCAACTGTCTTATTTCTATTAGTGAACTTTGTATTGGGTGCTGGTGACTGCCGTATGTGTATGCTTCATCATCAACAACAACAACACATACAATCCATCACACACCACATTCCCCGATATCTGGCTTCACTAAAAATGTGTCTTTAAAATTGACAATGGCAATGCAATTGTGGCGGAGTTGTGATACTGATGATGATGATGATGATGATGATGATGATGACGATGACGAGGATGGTGACGGTGACGGTGTCAGTGACGGTAACAATGACGATGATGTATATGATGGTGATGGTGATGGTGATGATGATCATGATCATGATCATATATATAAGGAATTGTGTATAAATGCATGTTATTTCAGTGAAAAGTCTGTTTAGAAAGACTAACCCATCAACTTTGTTTTAATGAGTCATAACTAGGGAAGAAGGCTGGAGCATTCCCAAGACATGTATTAAATATATACTGCCCTCCCCAGTCACTTTGCCCATTTAATAAATGTCTCGCCCTGTACCACTTAATGGGACAATAATTCACCCAATCAGGCAATCATTCACCCAGTGCCTGGAATTACGAGGCTATAAAATGGCTAAACAGCCTCCCTTTGTTGCTGTTGGGAACTTGGGGTGGGGGATGTAGCCTGTGTTCAAGGTTGTGGAAAGATGCACTTTCACTTTATTGTGATGTTCAAATAAGTAACAAAACAAACAAACAAACAAACAAACAAATTACCTTATTTGATATATTTCATGATGAAGCTAGATACTGTACTATTTTTGTTATTGATCCAATTTCTTTTTACAAGCTTGCAAAATGAATTTACATTATTTATGGATGTTTTAGTATGAAATACTTCAGGCAAATTCTTTTATTTGCTTGCGTCTTTCGATTATATTTCTACGGAGTTCAAACCATAAAAGGGCATCATTGAAATCACATTTGCCTGAAAGTAAGGCTAGTGAAGATAGATGGGAGTGGTTATGGCTGTATATTTTGTTCTGCTGTAAAATGGTAATAACATATGTTTATATTCAAAATAAACAAAAATTTGTTTATTTTTTTAAGAAAAAAAAAAGGAAGTTGGGGGAATAAAGAGGAAAAAGGTTATGAGAACCCAAATATTTCAAGCATTTTGTCTTCATGACTTAGTCTTGTTATCTGTCAGCGATCCTCGGAGGGAAACTTAAAATGTCACTTCAGATTTTTGCACCAGCAAACATCTTATGAACTTGATTAGGGGGGGCCACTCCACTGGGAGCATTTTAGCCAGGGGGCTTCAACGTTACGAAAGGTCAACTTGTGACTGTATTTTCAATGTTACTATTCGTGGGCACATGAATTTGATTAGATAGAGAGTGTGAATAGAAATGGGATATATTATAACAGATGATGATTAATACAACAAGTTGTTAACTAATTGGCACCAACTTTCACTCCTTTGGGAGCATTCAAACCCGGTTTCCAATAATGTAACGGTTCAACTGCATAATTTGAGAAAAAAAGGGGCTCGAAGGAGAAATGTAGTTACTACATGATAACGGGTGATTGTAATGAAACCAGAACCTGAGTGATGTTATTGCAGTGCTCAAAATTAGCATAGGCCCGCTGGCCCGGGACCACTCAAAATTAGCTCCGGGCCACCAAATTTCATTGATCCTAAATTCTACTGGCCCGTTGGGGCAACCAAATTTAACATAATTTGGTATGTTTTTCCTCGTTTTGGGCCAACAGATTTAGGTTTTGGGCCACTCATAGTTGAGCAATCTTGTTTTTACTTGCCCGACTGGGCCACAAGGCAAAAAGGTTAATTTCTAGCATTGGTTATTGTTTGTGGTATAAATGTATTTTCTGAAATGGAATCGATCAACATATTTAAAAGAATAAGAACAATGTTTGTACATAATTCACTGTAAATAAATAACAAAATGAAGCCTGAGCCTGAGGGATACTGTAGCCAACTCAGCACCATCTCGATAGACATGGCTGGTTTCTATAGGGGCCCCATGATACAGATTTCCACTCCCCTGGGAGTGGATACAAATTTCCAATCCCCCGGGAGTATCCCAGGCTTCAAACGATCCCAATGTTTATTTATATGCGTTAGTTTTTATCTCAAAACAGATGCCAGAGAAAACGAGGAAGTGCTCAGTTATTTAATTAGTAAAATACATGCTGATGATGTTTGACATTAATTATTGAACCAGTATCTAAAACTAAAAAAGCACAAGCTTGCACTCCCTCGAGAGCATTTACACTAGCAAGGAAGCAGCTATTTAATTAGTGAAATACATGCTGATGATGATTAACATTAATTATCAAACGTAGTATCTTAAACTAAAAAAGCATAAGCTTCCACTCCCCTCAAGAGCATTTACACTAGGAAGTGCTCAGTTATTTAATTAGAAAAATACAAGCTGATAATGATTAAAATTAATGATCAAAACTAGTATCTTAAACTAAAAAGCACAAGTTTTCACTCCCTCGAGAGCTTTTACACAATTATCAAAATTTTATCTAAAACTAAAAAAACACAAGCTTCCACTCCCTCGAGAGCATATACACTAGGCTTTCCGACAATAGAACTTAGGTTCACTCAAAGTTAAATGCTAATTGAGTCACGCTAGTTGACTTACCAGTGTGAGTTTTAGTAAACATGAATAGGAAGGACATATATGTAGTTAATCAAAACATTAAAGGGACTTAGTAACATTGTCCAAATCCTCAAAATCCAATTGGAATTCTAGCAGTTCCCTCATACCTTGTTGTATTCGCATTAACAATAAAAGCGTGTGACAGGTTTCGGTTTTTCAAATTTCCCTTCCGTTAAAAAGAGATTTACGATTGAAATGTTTAGATATATGCAATTGTCTACAGGATAATTTCATGCCGTATGCAAGTAAGTACAATGAATATCACTTTGCATTTTCGCTCATTTCTCAGCCAAATAACATCCAGTTGACTTGAAATTTTCACACATTACTTTCTGGGCATATCAGATCACACCAATACATATTTTATTAATCACGCATCACTTTTTGCACTTTCAAACAAAGTTACTAGATCCTTTTAAGATAGTTATCAAGTGAGTAACTGAAAGGCACACTTACTTCCACTCCCCGGGGAGCATTGCGACCAGGTTTCGAACAATCACAGGATCTCCATATGCCAATTCAGTCACGCAATTTGGCACAGAGGAGAAGTGAGAGCTGAGATAGGAAGTAGTCTAGTAAAAGGCAGGGAAACAAGAGGAACTTGCACTCCCTGGGGAGCATTCAAGCCAGGCTCCAAACAGTCTAAATAAACATTCTCTTCTTGTTCTTTAGAATGATAAAATGCACGATTTGATGTGTGAGGTGTGAGGATACATAAGAGCTGGGATGGAAGTGTTAGGATGGGGGTTCGGTAACTAGAAGAACCCCTTCCTCCCTGTGGAGCATTCAAACCAGGTTTCAAACAGTTTAAAGCCTTCTCTTGTTGTCCTTTAGAATTATACAATGCATAAGTTGATGTGTGAGTTGTATGGGAAGGGGGGGGGGGGGGGGGGGAGGGGGTGTATAATAGCTTGGAAAACCTCCCGAGGGGAGCAGTCAAACCAGATTCCAAACAGTCTAATACTAGTAATAGGTTTTAAACCTATTACTAGCAGAGATGCCAACCGTTCCGTTTTTGCCGTATTTGTTACGTTTTTTCACGCAAAATACGGCAGTAAGTTTTCCCCTAATAAAATACGTTTTCTTGGAAAAAAAAAAAAAAAAAAAAAAACGATTTATTTATTTATTTTTTTTTTATTTTATTATTTTTTTTTTCTTTTTTTCTTTTCTTTCTTTTCTCCCTCTTTATAGAAACGATCGGAAATCGGCAACAAAATTTACGTTGAACCCTGATAAACTATTACTCCAGATACATATTTTAAATATATCACAAATAAACCGAACAAACTCATACAAACGCTGGTGTATTTAAACCAACTTTTATATTAACGCGCGCGTAAATAGTATTTTTGCTGCGCGAATTGGCTTCGCGAAAAAATATGTTTTTTGCCTCTAAAGGTTGGCAGCTCTGAAAATACTTTTTTTTGGTTCAAAATACTGTTTTTTACCTCTCAGAATACTTTTTTTGGTTTGTGAAGGTTGGCATCCCTGTACTAGTATTAGACTGTTTGGAATCTGGTTTGAATAGAATTCTGAAGCGCACAAGTTTGCCATGTGAGATGTGGGAGCATCGATGGGAAGTATATGGGGGTAGAATAACAAGAAGTAGCCCTACTAAAAATATGAACGTTGTTGACATTTTCTGGAGATGAATTTATGAGAGAGGGAGGAAAGGAAGTAGATAGGGAAAGAGGAAGAAGAAGTCTTGGATTATGTGTCATCCAGGTGCCGCCATCGACCACACAGAAGGTTTTAAAGAGACTGTATGGTCTCATGTCGGAGGGCGCTACACAGATAGTTCACAGGCAAGCGCCATGTCACACACACACACACACACACACACACCTTATGCGCTTTAAAGATTACATGCACTAGATAGAGGAAAAGGAAGAAGAAGGCTTGGATTATGTGTCATCCAGGTGCCGCCATCGACCACACAGAATGTTTTAAAGAGACTTTATCGTCTCGTGTTGGAGGGCGCTACACAGGGAAGCAATTTGTTAATGTATATTATATACATGCATTACCTGCATTATCCACAACCTAAATAGTTCCAAAGGACATATACATGTAATATGAAAGACGCCAATTACCTGATCAACAATGAAAACAGAAGGTTATTAAAGTCGGTCATTTATGTCGCTGCATTATTTGACATTTATATCGATATCTCTTGAATGTATGAATAATAACGAATTGAAATTAAAACACAAAACCCCAGGACATTCATAGCCAGTTCAAAAGGACAAATCATTAATTATGATTTTTTTTTGGTAGTTGTGGAGAGGGGGAGGGGGGTCAAAGCCACAATAAAACAGTAATATATGGATATCAAACTCTCAAATTCATGCATACTGTACGTGCATTTCATGACATTTTGTGAAATGCTAAATAAAGCCCCGGAGGAAATTGAATATGCCTCCTTTTGTGCGAGGGGAAAGTACGGAGCCTGGAGAAGAAAAGGCAGGGGGCATCGATGGGCTGATGCGCCCGCAAATTAGGCGGACAAAAGACCGGACCCTGCGCACCAAATTGTCAGCGTAATTTAATGAATTATGTCTGCAATAATCATCATATTGGACTTGAGAAGGACGAATAAAATGACAAAAGACTGTGTCCCCTTGTCAAAACCTCATCCAGTAACGATGATAAAATTCATATTTGATCATTGAGTAAAACCTCATCATTATCATACATACCATGCATTTATAATCATAAAATGGTTTACCTACCATAATAATGGTAAAGATCATTTTGGATCGGAGAAGGGCGACTTTAAATAACAAAAGACCTTGAATATTGGGCAAAACCTCATCATGATCATACTTGGGAACGCTCTCGTAATATTGACCAAGCAAATATATGCATTCTGATCGAACTGTTCCATGTATGAGCGCAATAAATGTCACATTGCCTCAGAAAATGGGAATTGAATAACAAAAGAACATGTTCCCTAGACAAACATCATCATATTTGTACATTTCATGTACATGTATGTGCATTCTTATCAAACTGTCCGCAAATATGACAAAAGTAATTACTGTATTTGATCAAAAGTAGGGGAATAAAATAAAGACTTGTATCCTGGTAATTATATTTCTGCTCAAAATGGCCGTGTATGAGCGCAATAATAGTCGTATCATATTGGATCTGGAAAAAAAAGGTAATAAAATGTTAATAATTGGAGGCAGACAAAGGATGATTTTGTACGTTTATCTGATGAGAGTAGTGACCTTGTCCAGCGCAAGGCCAATTACAATTTAACTCATCTTTTTATCTGTTGGTACCTGGCTGCACTGAGATATCTCAGGTTGAGGGATATGGAAAGAGTGTGTTGTACAAAAAAAAAGTAATCTTCAAGTTCAGATTTTTAAAATGAATTTACTGGACATATTTATGTTGAATATGAAGAATGATTATAAATGATAATAATTGATAGTAAAGTACATGAATTTGACAATGCATTTTGACTTAAATAGGAATTATTTTGTTTTTGTTATTGTTCTATTTTTATGGATTTGCCACCTGCCTATTTTAAGCAAAATAAGCACTCATCAAGCTAATATTTAATTGTCCCCAACTGCACCCTACCCTTGATAATTTCCTTTAAAATTTGGTTTTTAAAATGCAACAGGCATTCTCCATAGCCTGCGAACCTAAACATTTTGGGTCCAGTCTTCGATTGGTTTGTTTCCAACCTCTCATCTTTAGGAAGGAAAATAAATAAATTGTGCTTAATTGCCTTTGTGTCACTGCGACACAAATTGACCCCCAAGTTGTCATAAGTTTGTCCCAAATCTACAACAGTCCAAGGTTTTCGAGGGAGTAATTGGAGTGTAAATAGTTTAATAGGGGGTAATCGTGTTTACCCATTGGCAGGTGAGAAGGGTACATCAGATTAACAGAAGTACCCTCCTTTTGCACCTTGGTAAACATTTGTGTTTGCATATTTGCTTTTAATCCACCTGCTCAGAAAATTAAATGTAATTTGTGGACTTGTACCACACTTGTGAACTTTAAACCTTTAATGGCTGTTTGATTTTTGCTATTTATAACATGCATTCCCCATCTAAGACCATAGCATGAATATTTTGGGGATCAGTCCTGGACAAAAAGTTAAAATTAATATTTCGAGGCTATACTTTGAAAGCTTGTCTGCAGGCATGAAAATGGCAATCTAAACATTTTGCTTGCATTGCTTGCATAGAACTGAATGCAAATTTACCAGGGCACTTTTACATTTTTCGGGGCTCTTTTTGTAATTTCGGGGCTCTTTTTGTAATTTTGTGGGGCTAATTTGCCTTGCAGTGAGCCCCTGTGCTGTGTACCGGATCAGTCCTGAAATATGGGTTAACATCACTAGCTGTTAGACTAGCCTGGTACTACTGCATTTGTTGAACAATTAAGAGAGTAAACATGCCAGGATAAGTGTGCTTTGTAGTTGTAAGTAAACCTGGTTATCTGCTCTGTACACTGTTACACTTTATATCTTTGATATATATCTGCTGGTTTTAGCGCAAGAAGGTAACAAACTCTGTATACAAATATTGAGCACTTTGATTTTTACAAAAATCAGAAGAAAAACAACAACTACAATGCAGCAATATTGGAGACTGTGTCACGCCCTAGACTTAGGGGCGATCCGTTATAACAAAGACCAATAAAAGAAATAAAATAGCATGGTCATTTGTTAAAGGCTCTAGCATTTTTTGGACCCAACTAGCCTGTACAAAGTATTGCTAATACCATTAAAAAGAAAACAACTTCCGTATTTCAGAGACGCTTGCCCCACCCCAGACTTATTGGCAATCCACGATAATAAAGGGCGATAAAAGGAATAAAATACCACCACTTAATAAAAGGCATATATACGAAGCATTTTATTTTGCGCACCTACTTGTATCTCGCCCATAATAACTAAGATATAAGTAAACAACTATACACGTATATCGGAGACGCATGTCCGGACCCAGACTTTAGGGCAATCGAGTATAACAAAGGGCAATAAAAGAAATAAAAGGGAACAATAGGATAAATTGTTGCGCCCACAATAAAAAGAAAACAGCTGTGCTGTCTGGGATCATCAAATATTGATGCTGGGTATTTTCGCACCTACACAAAGGAGTATGGCTGTCGTGGAATGTGCTTAGGAGACATTCGGTTTTTCGTGAGTGACAGCCCAAAAGTGTTTTTTGTTTGTTGTCCGTCTTTATATAAATATTCAAACATTTAGAGAAACTGACCAGAAATATATTATAATATAAATGAAAAAAAGCAAAGAAAATAGGATTCCTCCGGGATATTTATATGTAGAATGTACATAAATAGAAAAGCAAAGCTACGCACTGTAGTGATAGTAGTTTGGGTTTTGATCAAAACATAACAAAATATCATCCAAAAAGCAAGGGTTATGCGCTTCAATATAGTTAAGATTTTAATCAAAACATGCAAGAAAAATAGGAGACCCAAAAAAAGACCCAAATCTGACATTGTTTTACTTTTATTTGCATGCACTGACAGCTTAAAAGGTCTACAAAATGTCTTGAAATTTTTACAACATGCATTGACTATATAAAATTTGTATATTGTATCATCGTATAAAGACGTCTATAACAGCTGAAGCTGATGCATTTTTTGTTTGGCCTTTATTTTGCACTGACAATCTATCTTCTTTTCAGAACTAAAATAAAGCGAGTCCAGGCACTTAGCTACAAATATAGCCTATTATTTAATCTAACACTTCGAGAAAAGGAGAATTCTGGTATTGTCATTTTTTTTCTTCCAATTTTAGACACAAAATGTTCTACCACACATACTGTTCGGAAATGAGTCATATTCTTTGTAATACAAATACCATATTTATTTCATAGTACAGGTCCCTATTTCCTGAGAAATTCTGGTATTGACATTAATAACCAAATATCAGACATGAAATTTTTTTTTACCACATACTTTTAAGATAATTTTAGTGAGTCACACCTTGGTAATAATTTAATTCCTTTTGATGTCATCTGTGACATGTAGCAGTATGTTTTTGTGGTTTCGCCTTCCAATTATAGCCTTTATAATCCCTATCTAGCTAGAATGTTGATAGGTTAGAGAAAATTGAGGCATTGTCATAATCTTCGAAACATTTCAAGCACGAATGTGTTCAGCACACATACTGAACCTCAGGAGAGTGACTCATATTTGTGTAATATTTTAATTCCCATTTTTCTCTCTCTCGTGGTAACAATATCACTTATTATTAAAAAGGATCTTATGGGGATTTACACGTTTCCTGTGATACTATCGGTCTGCCGCTTCCGGTATTACGCATTTTCAACCCAAAATCGTTGAAGAAACTAATGGTAGACCGTGTATTTTGTAATTTGGAAAGTGATATGATGATGAAGTCCTTATAGAACTAGAAGTGATTGTATTTGTAGTATTATGTCCTCAAGGTTGAAATTTAAATCCTTGCTTCTGTTTAAAGAAGAAAAAAAAAACACTTTCTTTCTACCAAATGCTGTGCAGAAATGAGTCATTTCAATGAGCACTTTTTGACTTGCGCTTGGTGCGTGTGCCTTGTGGCATAGGTGTGTTCTATTGGCTTTCTGTTCAGTAGCCTGAAGTACTTACATTGTACGTCTTAACTTATCCAATGCTATTTGATTTAGATTTAGCATGCATTCTCCATTGAACACAGCCAGAGTATTGTATGGACCAGCTCCTAAAGGGTTAAACTTAAAGGTGTGTTGAGACCAGAAGGTATCACAATATAAGTATAACTCCTTTTTTCTGACTAGAGCTGGTAGTGGTAGATTATAACTTTACAGAGTCGTGTGCAAAAACTACTTTCTAGCTGTGAGTGTGAGTAATAAGATGATTATCCAGAAAGAAAGAAAGAATTTGTTTCTAGATTTATAATTCTTAACATTCCAACATTGCTCATCATATAATTGTCCCTTTTATTTTTTTTTTACTTGTGTCTTACCTTAGACCAGGTACAAAAATACAAAAATGTGAATTTGCCTTTAAATCAATGGGTTAGGGTCTAGATTATCATGGATTATTTTGGATATCGGATATGGGGTTGGGTATAGGACTTTCTGGTGTTTTCTGCATGAGAAAAGTGGTATAAAAAAGGACAAAAAGTAATTGACGTAAAGTAACTCTGTCATATGACTAACTTTTGCAGTCCTAGGTGGGGATGGGGTTGGGGTTGGGTTGGGGGTTGGCCTAAAATCTACGCTTCAAAGGGGCTAAGGGCAGATTATTTTTGGATATCCGATATATGGGAGTGGGTTTACGTGATCTCCCTAATCCTCAGTTGTCGGTGTCACACTAGGGCCAATTATCAAGATCATTCGTATCATGTCTTGTCACCTGTCTGTCGTATACGTAGGTGAATTATCTAGATATAACTATTATCTAGATATTTGTGTCTGACACTGGCTAGTGTTGTATTTTGAGGACCAATACAGAATTTACCTGACAGAGGGTAGGGCACATCCAGACTTCAAAGTGGTATTTGTGGATTTATTTTGGATATTTCATAATTGGAAGGTTGGATATGGGTTGGGGAAACCACTGCAAAAATGGAACAATGGTCTGAATTATGTAGTGATGACCTTGTTATAGGCATTTCCTCTGGTCTAGGCTTCATATTTAACCCTTTTACCCTCGCTTTTACCCTTCAAAAATAAATAGCTTGAATTATTTTAAATGGGTAGCCTTGTATTAGCTTGGAGCTAACAGAATTAAAATACCGTAAAACTCCGTGTATAAGACGCACTTTTTTTCCGTCGGAAAATTTTCAAAGTGGGGGGTGCGTCTTATACACAGGTACAGCCAAAAAAAAAAAAAAAAAAAAAAAAAAAAAAATTTTTTTTTTACAATTTTTTTTTTTGGGACACCCGGTAGTCATGTTTAATGCATATTAAACTGGTCTAGGGCATGACAAGAGCTTGATATAAGGGGGAACATTTATCAAAATATACCTTTTTCCTTCATAAATTATAGTGGTTAGCAAAACAAAATGCAAGTTTTTAAGCAGTAACACTGCTATAATTGAATATTCAGATATTCATGAGTAGCAGCACTCATTTAATATTCAATTTTCTAAACAGTGGTTATACATTTTTCTCAACAAAAAAGTTATTAATGAATTTAGTATTTTGCATATTTAATGAGCATTGCTACCTCATGAAATATTCATGAAAAAAAAAAATTCTAAAAAAAAAAAAAAAAAAAAATGTTTTTTTTTTTATTTTTAATTTTTTAATAGAAAGTTGGGGGTGCGTTTTATACACGAGTGCGTCTTATACACGGAGTTTTACGGTAGTCAATTACAACATACATTTGAGTGTAATGCAATAACTACATAGCATTTTCCATCTCTTCAAAAGAAGTGAGCTAACCCATTCAATGTATATAATCCATATCCACTGCTAGTGTGTATACAATTTACAAACTGCAGTCAAACCTATGCGTAGCGATCAACCAAGAGTTACAAGAAAAGTGACCACTGAAGACAGGTGACCTCTATAGAGAAGGTTACATAACTTGGCATTTCTCTGCTGGGGATCACTTTGTGTGGCCACTACACTCAGGCAGGTTGGCTGTTATGTCAGGTTTTTACTTTATAATATGACCTTGTTAGGGCTATAGGTAGTGAGGGTGTTAAATGAGGTAGTGAAAGTCTTTGGATTTAGATTGATGGGCCGGATTTAGTTGCAGGAAGTCTTGGAACAGACCCCCTTTTTGTTTTGTGGTCTACAAACTTTGTGCAAGAATAAACAAATCATAAGTTTTGTTGTTGTTGTTAGACAGGAAGGAATTGAGGGGGAATGGTTATTTATGGTAGATGTAAAAACAAAAAATAGTCTCATATCTTCAACTTGTAAATTTGTTGTTGTCCATGAAGGTTTCCATGGTGATTGTTGCATAGAAAGAGATATGATCATTGTAACTTACAATTAATTGTAAGTCAGAAAATTTGCACTTTTCAACCAATCAGATTTGTGCATTCAGAACGCCTGATCTGACTTACAATCGATTGTATCTCTTTCTGCAACGGGGCCCAAGTTTCTTTATATTCTTATATTCTCATATATATTCCTCCTTGGAAGTTTCCTCTTTGGTTGAGAGTAATCGTGAAAAGGACCCATTCAGTAGTCATCATTCCAAAACTTACAATTTAGGGCATTTACAAACATGTTCACAAACTTTGCTTGGATTGAATGATTTTTTTGTATGAAGACGAGTTGATATTCTATATCCCAGAATCAGCATGATACACAGACAAAGAATACTTTATTGCATGCTTATATTAGATTATTCTTTGTGAGGACTATTGCAGAATTGAAACTATTCAAGGAATTTACATTTTTAAAGTTTTACAAACATATTCTGCCCCATTTGTATCACTATAATACACATAGTTGTACTATACACAGAATTTATGCTTAGTTTTTCAAAAGATTCTACATACAATACATTACACATTCTTGTTACAATGTGACTCATTGTAAATATCATACTGGTGTTGAGTGAAAAGAAAAGAAAATTACAAGTTGATGAGTGAAATGGAATTCTTAGGAGATGAGTGACCTGAATTGATTTTTTTTCTTCTAGTGGACAATTTGTGAATTTGTGTATTCTTTTAGGGTCAAATTGTTGAGTGAGTAATGGATTGATTGACTTTCTCAAATGACAGAGTAAATAAAGAAGTTCATCAGACTGAAGTATATGTGTAAACAAACAATAGCCTTTTTTTAATACTTAGTTTTATTTTAGAACCTAGAAACTCCAGCCTGTTGCAGAAAGAGGTACGATTGATCGTAAGTCAGATCATGTGACTAAATGCCACAAATCTGATTGGTGGTAATCTTAAATGTTCTGACTTACAATCGATTGTAACAGGGCCAAGGACTGGTCTCTAAAATATTCAGGCTTGGGTCTATGGAGAAAGGCATGTTATAGCCAGGCCTCGACACTAGCATTTGTCTGATCGTCCGAGGCAAGTAATATTTTATGCCAGGCAAAGAAAAATAGTATTATACTAGGTCTAGTTGGGTTGCAGGATCGGGCAAATAACATTCCTATTCAACTACTACACAAGAGAAAATGTAATTCCTGTATGTAAATCTCATCTAGAATTAGAAAGAAATAAGAAATTTGCCTAGAAGGTTATGCTACCTTGTGACTTGTCCTAGTGCACTTACTTGCCCAATTACGGGTAATCAGGAAATAACAAGTACATTTGGAGGCGTGTTATTATAGCAAATTCATATTGTCTTGAGTTGAATTGGTTAATAAATCAGTCTTATACCTGACATGAGAATGCATGATCAATAAACAATTGCTGGAATTTTATGAATGAGCTGACCCCCTATATCCTATGATTCATGACAATGTAAACAAACCAATGTAAACAATCACATGTGCGTAATGTAAACAACCTGTACAGACTTTCATTGTAACTTGATCTGGGCAGGAAATATACAATTACATGGTTCTATGGCAAAGATCAACTACTACTACTAAACCTACCAGACATAATTTATGAATGAATTATTGTGAAGTTTTAAAGGGATTTAGTATCATTGTCAAAATTCTCAAAACTTGCTTAGAACTCTAGCAGTTCCCAATACCTTGTTGTTTTCTATTACCAATATAAATATGGAACAGGTTTTGGTTTCTGAATTTCTCTTTTGTTATAAAGATATTTATCATTAAAATGTTTGTATTTGAAAATCTCCTAGGGAGATTTTAAACTGTTTAATGAGTTAGCAACACCTTGCATTTTCACTCATTTCTTGGCCATATTACATCCATTTAACTGTGAAATGTTCACACATTAATCAGTGTACATATTGGATCACAGAAAAACACATTTTATCAAACACTTTGTTAATTTGTGCACATGTCAATAAATGTACTAGATCTCTTTGAGAAAACAAATATACATTGCCATTTATAAATGGACTGGCACATTGGGTCTATGACAGAGACCAAGAAGCTACAACTGATGATCATTTATGAATGAACTGGTGAATTATTCACATTTAAATAAACAGCGACTTGGTCTTGCGTCTGTAGCAATTACTAAACAATGCAGGATTTTAAATTAATTCTAACACCAAGGAGTTAATTAGGAAACTATTTAGTAGCTACTAGCTGACACTGTAATGTAAATGTGTTGTAGGCTGCTAGAATTAAAACCGCAGCAAGTAAAAATGGTTCTGGGTGTACTATAAGAACTCTGGTAGATGTTGTAATTCTGTGTGCTTTAAAATTGAATCAAAATGCTGACTGTATAGTTGTCAGGATGAGTAGTTAGTTCAGAAAAATAGTTAAATTGTAGAACAGTTATATAAGCACAGTCATGTGCTATCAACATTTACTGAAAATTAGTATATGTTTGGTATTTGTTGTTGTCGGAAATTTGAATTTTTAAACTTGAAACCAGTCACCAGTGCAAAGTAAATGATATGGGTCTGCACCAAAGACTAAGCAGCTACTACTGGTCATTTATGAATGAGTTGTGTGATGAGGGGTTGATTATAGAGGCTGAGTAGTGTAATAGCGAGTGAGTGGGTATCTATCATCCTATGTATGTCCAGTAGCTAGGTCACTTGGCCATTGACCATATAAGTGTGTAGGCATGTAATTACTGGACATGAATATATTTATATGATGCACACACTCTGGTATATAATTATTTCCACCCCCTTCTCTTCCCCTCTCTTCTCCTCTCCTTACCTCTCATGCCCTTACTCTTTTATTTATTTCTCTCTCTTTATCTCTCTTCCCCCTACTATTTAATCTATTTCTCTCTTTTTATCTCTGTCTGACACAATCATATACATTAAATGCTTTATTTCCCTTTCCTTTTCCCTTGATTCCTCCCTTCTTTCTTTCTCCTTTTCCTTCATTCTATTTATTTCTCTCTCCCATGCACACAAACCCATATTAGGCATATACATAATTCACTCATCACCTCTCCCCCTTTCTCCCTTTTTGCCATCCCTTTCCCCATCCCTTTCCCCTCCAACACTCCCCTTTCTTTCTCTATTTCTATTTCTTTATGCACCCCAAATAAATATGCAACTTTTTTCTTTTCCCCTATCTTTCTTTCCAAGTCTATCTCTCTCACACACTAATCTCACACTTACTCATTGTATATCCTGTGTGCCTAGAGACGCACTACACACACACATACATGCACACACTCACACACGCACACTACACACATACAAACACACACACACACAGGTACACACATACAGTCATGCTCACACATGCATGCTCCCACAACACACACTCACACTCGCACAGCACATGCACACACTGTGCACACACTATACACAGTCACCCACACTACACACAAACGCACGCACAATGTATGCAACACAGCACAAGACCCAATGCATGCAATAAGGTACTAGGTTCGCTCATTCATTCATTCATTGACAAGCAAGCAAGCCACCAGTATAGTACTATAGTAGGCGCATGAGTACCCCTCTCTTTAGCATCGTTATACCCTTCGTTATTCCCATTCATTAGCTGGGAAGATTATCTCGCGGATGGTTCGACGATTTTGACAGCTCGATCTCGGAGGAACAAAGAGCTAGACGCGTGCCCCACGGTAATTTTTGAAAGAAAGAACGGGGGAGAGACGTTGGTTGTTATTTTGTGTAAGCAAGCAGGCTTTACTCTTTTGAAGGCTGGGCTGGGGTAGGTCAGAATTATCGGAAGAGGGGTTCGGCGGCTGATTGTTTGGCAATTTGTAAGGGGATCCCAAAAACTTGAAGAGGAGTGTGTATCGCCAGGGAGTACCAACATCAGCGTGTTTATTGTGTGAATAGAGGGGAATTTTTTGCTACCCTCCCCCCCTCTAACTCACTCCTTTTACGAGCACGCATCGCTAAACGAGAACTGAGAAGGTTCTACTTCTACTCTACTATGTTTGTGTTTTGTGTTATTGTTGCAAGTGGAGCTTGTGCGGTTTAGACGTGTAGCAACCATGCTCTCTGCCTCTCTTTAACTTCAAAGCGGGCAAAAAGGAGTAAACGAACTCAACGTGTTTACTTATTAATAAATAAATAATATATCTCCCGATATTGAGCTACGATTGCAATAAGAACGGAGATCAACGCACACATATCTACGAATATAGCCGAGCCAGGTCGGGATACACACATATATTGAATTTTTCATTTTCTCCTCCGACATCCTCATTTCGTCTTCTGTTGCCGATCCTCTCACGAAGGAATGATTACCTGTTTCCGCGGAGCCGCATTTGATAAATCGATGAGCTTTCCTTTATCGTCACGAATCATCGGCAATACAGTGGTAGTATATTACTTTTGCCCGAGTATTTTATTGGTGCATGGATATATTGCAGCTCAGTACTACTGCATGTGCTCCGTTCTTTACGTCAGCGACAATTTTTTGTTTATACGGGAGCTTCTCGCGGTTTCTTCAATGTGTATTACTTAGCCTACTCGTGTCTTTTCTCTTCTTTTTTGGTTCAATATTGGGCTTCTCACGTTTTTATTCGCGTTGATCAAAGGTTTATCAACTTTATCCCCTGGATATATGTGACCTTGGCCTTGGGAGCTTGTTGTGTTTGGGTATCGTGGCTTAGGATTGGTGTGAAATCATAACACCCAATTTTTGCAACCGTTATTATTTTTATTTGGCCAACGTTGCTGTGCTGTTTCTTCTCCTTCATCTTTGCGTGAAGCTTTGGTGGATTCCTGTGTTTATTTTATAATTTGTTTTTCTTCAATGTGGAGCCCTGAAATTGGATCGTTTGCAAAGCCAAGGATATTACATTTGGAATATACTCATGGATCACCTCTTCTACAATATTGTTTTAAATGTTTTCTTATTTACAGTAATATGTAATACGTACGATCTAGAGGTTCTGAAAGAAATATGTAGACTACAGTACATTATGGCAGTTTGAATGTTTGATCAAGCCATTTTAATTGTTGGAAATGGTTATGATACGTTGCATTGATATTGAATGTAAAGAATCCATTAGTTAGAAATTGGTATTTGATGTAGGCTGCATTTTAACTTTTCAGGACTTTGTTGGTATTTTCACAAGCATGATTTAATACAATAATGTATCTAATGGCTAAGTGTATTTTCATTTTTCATTTGAGGAAGCTAAGGCCTAAGGGAGGAACTTAAAATCTTTGCTATTATTTCTTCCTTAATTAGCAATGTATTTACAATAATTACATGTACATATTTCCCATGCATTAGCAGGATCACATCATGATTTTTCGAAGAAATATAGCACTTTTATTTTCATTTTCCATTTCAAGAGCTCTATGTCTGACATAACAAGTATAGTAAACAGAGAAAAAATGTACTAAGAGAGGGAGTTATTCAGTTGGTAAGAAAGAGAATAGAATTCTCATATTCATTTGTATTACAATATCTTGCATAATTAGTACAGTAAAAGTTAGTGATACAATGATATGATAACAATGTAGGGATAGAGGAAAAGAAAGGTATAGACACGAAAGAAGGAACAAATTTAGGTAGTTGGTATTTAACAACTTGGATCACTTCTTAAAGGGATCTAGTCACTTTGTTGACATGTGCTATGTGCAAAAACCTACTGTAAAAAAAAAGAAGTGTGATATTGATAAACAAATAGATAACTATAAAGGGATAGGAGAAAGAGCAGGAGAGAGGAAGAGATACGAAGAGATAGTGAGGGAATGGATATAACGAGTTATAATTCGATGCCATCGATGGCACCATTTTTAATTCTCTACATCCTGCACGCGTTGAAATTTTGTTGCAAAGGAAGCGGAAGTTAGTGATAGTGTTTGGCAAACCACCACCATCAGACAGATAAGGCGATAATTATCGTTACCTTATTTCAACTACAAACTTACGATAAAACGTGCTCTTTTGCAACCTCGAGTAATATTGTCTTTACAATGAATTGTGATACAAAGGCACGGTGGCGTCGCATAATTTGGGACAAATGTTTCGCAAACTGTCATACAGATCATAAAGCAATAATTATCGTTACCTTATTTCAACTCAAAACTTGCGGTGAAATGTGATCTCACTCGATCTCCGATATCTTGTCTTTACAAATACAATAAATTCCAATACAACTGTAGATTGCATTTAACTCATTTGGTACTAGTGTTTTTGGTCTGTTATCAGAAAGGTACAGTGATAATTGTATTAATTCATTAGCCTCTTTTCAACTGAACCAATTGTGAAATATCGTCTTTTGCAATCTCTGTTACCTGGTTTATCTTTACAATGTATTACGAAGGCACATTGCATTTCACTCTTTTAGGTCTTGGGACTAATGTTTTTGCAATTTTCAGAACTTTAGGCTAAGTGATTTTTTATTAAATTACCTCATTTCAACTGAACCAATTGCGAAATATTATTCTTTCACAATCTCTGTTATCTTGAACGTATTAGGAGTATACATGGTGCACTTTGTAATTATCAATAGATTAGTCTGATAGATATTGTTGTATTGAATATAGTACAACCATAAGAATGATAAAATCTACATTGTAATTTTGCAATATCCTATTCCAGATAACATTTTGCGATATCCCGTTCCAGATAATATCTTTCAAAGCTGATATATATTTCATTTGATGAAGTGCTGAACTCTACTTTATGCTTTAAACTTTATTATAAAGTCATTTACTGTAATTTAAACAACCTTCCAGGCATGTTACGTAATTTTCTTGCCTGAAGGCTGAAAAAAAAAAGCGCTAGCAAATATTTCCTAAAAGCATCATTCTATCAATATGACCTTGCTAACAACTTCAAGCAGTAACTTTTATTTTTAGAATATTATTCCCGTAAAATACATAAAATTACAGTCAAGAAATTGTTCTAAATATGGGCAAGTAATGAAATTCCTTTTACCATGCTGCTAATGCAATTCTTTCATCCATTTATTCAATATTAAACCGAGGTCCCATGCTCCACCCCCTTTCTCGCACAGTGGATTAAATTTAAATCTCGGTTAAATCACTTCATTAATTATGTCATTTCATTAGTCCTCGGAATAAATTGAACTCGTGGACTAAATAATTGTCAAATTATACCAACAATTGCTAGATGTATTTAATATGTGGACTAAAAAATGAACCTAGAGTTACCCATTTTTTTATGGGAACCGTGTCTAGGCCCTGCATTCAGTCTATGGGATGGCACAATAGAGTTCATTGCAGGTTTAAAAGAAGTCAAGGTTTTCCATTTTGGAGGTGGGCAGGGGGGGGGGGGGCACCCGTGGATGGGGAAAATTACATAAACTTATAATTTTAAATATTTGCTTGCTTCTTTTCGACCTTACATACAAATAAAATAGAATAATACTATGGAATTGTTGCGCAATCAAGTGGCTACAACAATTAATGTGATTTCTTAAATTATTTTCTGGGGGCTCGTTTTTAATTTTTCTTTGCTAAATTACCCTACGTCTCGTACTGTACATTTTTTTTCTCACTGCTTCCCTCCCCTCCCCTCAATTCTCCTTTGCCAGCGCATCTGGCATCATTATTTGAAGGCCTACTAGTACTAGGTATCTGATAGGTATATGTTTGGCTACCTAAATGTATTGATTGTGAATCTCTCCTTCGATTCCCACTCCGCGTTCATTGCCATTCAAAATTTAACTCCTTTGCATTTGGGGTGATGTCACCCCAATTTAATCTACATGAAATGTCACTCCAGGTCTGCCCGCGTAAGTAAACGGGTTAAAAACGAAAACTACGGTAGCTTCAATGTCGCGCGCGGTCAGAAACCTCAACCAAATGAATTATTCATCTCCAGGCCGCAGTGTTCTCTGATTAGTCCGGGCATTGCCTGCGACTCAGGAGTACGAGTACGAACTGAGGAATTGCTAATTCACACAGAAGTGGTCCGAGCACTGTGTGTTTAGGATGGGGTTATGGTTGCTGTTTTGTAATTTGATGTTTTTTTTTCTTTTAGGGAGATTTAGGGATACACTTCATGCTTGATGGGGGTGGGGTGGTGGTGGGGTTAGATTTCTAGTTGTAGTGTAAATTAATGCAGTATTTTATGGCAAGGTTAGATGGGGGTGGAGGGGGGGGGGGGGATGATGGGGGAGGGTGGTTGAATGTTGATGTGGTTACATGAAGTTGTGGTCTCCAGTGAAAGTTGTTTTTTCTTTTCATCTTACTCAATTTATTTTGCCAGCCAAGTGCCAATCCCAGGTTTGTGGTCTCGGATTAGATTACCAGCCACCTTGAAGTCTGTGTTCAGATTAATAGTAATGCAATGATGTGGAAAAAATGCACAGGGTTCTGGACGATTTAGTCCTGGAAAAATAATGTTAAAGGGATCTAGTAACTTTGTTGGCAAGTGCAAAAACTGATGAAGGGTTGATGAAATGTGTATTTCTGTAATTGATATTTCCACTGCGTAATGTATTCAGAACATTTCATGGTAAATGAATGTCACATTGATGACAAAGTAATGAGCAAAACTGCAAAGTGATGAATATTTGCCCTGACTTTGTACACAGTTTAAATTCTCCAGTGGATAATGTCAAATTTGAACACTTCGAGAAACCTGTTCTATGTGTGTATTGGTAATTAATAAGAATACAAGGAGGTACGGGAGAAAAGTTGTTTAAATTTTGTCAATGTTACTAGATCCCTTTCTTTTTGTAAAACGAGCCCATGTAAATATGAATATGGAAAATACTGCTGAAAACTGCTGAAAACCATGTAAATATGCTTAGAATTTTAATGCGTAACACATTTCAGCGTGCTGTACATGTATTTTACAGCTAGTAGAAAGATTGAAAAGTAGAAGAATTTCCCACAACTGATTACTGTATGTTTTTAGTTGGGGGATATTTGGTAAACTATGTTTAGTGAGTAAAAGTGAGGGCAATTTGTGGTCAGTTTATTTTAAAGGACAAATTCAAGTTCATATTATAAACTATGTAATAAGCACATAAAGTCATAATCATCATTACAAATTCCTATTCATTGAACTGTTATTCTCTGCTTGTGATCATCATCAATGTATTAATAATAGCATTAGTGCCATTTCCCACAACAGAGTCTAGTGGAGATAATCCCCACCCAAATAGGTGTAGGAAAGCTAATAATGATCTTCCTTGTTTAATCCTACCTACCAGTAGCTGTTACAAATAAATCCCCAGTGGGATTATGGATTAGGGATAAGTAGGGATTAGCATGATGTATGTAAATAAACTCTTTGGGAGGAAGCAACAACCATTACCCTTTAATACACTGTCTGGATAATCCACTTTGGTTTTTGTAGGTCTTTGCTTGTTATAGTTGTATTGAAATGAACTTATTTTGTGGGTAAAACTATAATATAATTGTCCATTCTCCTTGACTTATATTCCCATTAAAAGCCTTCTTGGATAATGATTTAGGTATTTGTATGTAAATAAACTTGTTTGAAGGGTTTAATTATTAAAGCTTTGAATCAGATTAACTATCCCCTTGGATTATGGAAATGAATTTACTTGTTTTTGAAGCCTAGGTATTACAGTATACAATTAACCACAATTTACTTTCACTTATTGTTAGGACGAATTTGAAGTAGTGTGTCTTGGAAGTAGTGTATCTTTATTTTCTTTACTGTTCATTCTCTTTACAGCTTCGTTTTTATGTTCACTTCTTTAATCATATCTTCCACACAATATAGCTAACACATGTATCCAGTATATAACACCCCTTGTACATTTCAACAAACACCTATAACAATGTAATATGAAATTTACAACATGACTGAAATTCCTCACATGTATGATGTTTGTACAACAAGCATCTGTTATTCCAACACATCCAATGAAGTGTATAATGTACATTTAAATAACATTTTGTTTAGAAATTCCTCAAATGAAATCATCATGTACAAGTACAACAATTACTTTCTCACTATCCCAATTACTTTCTCACTATCAACTTTACAACAGCAACAGCAGCATTAACATTTTCTGAGATAAATTCCCCAAATGATTTACTGAAAACAGCAAAAACAACATTCGGATAGGAATTTGTCAACTAGCAACCTTAGTCCCTTTTTATATTTCCTTATCTTTTTTCTTCCATCTTTCGTTCTTGTTCTGTATGTCTTTTTGTTTGAGCTATTTATCCTTGTACCGTGAAATTACCTCCATGTTTTATCATCGCCCGTTCGTTGAATTGCTGCCAATTGATTTTTTACTAGCTAGCCATGTGAGAGATTCGCATTGGCCCCGCACGATGCGTTTTGGCTGCACGATGCATTGCATTGCGTTGCGCCGACCGACCGGACTCGAAATGAATATTGACGCTTCGTTCCGTCCCCCCTCCGGTGCAGCCGAGTGAATAGAGCAAATTGATCAGATCTATGTTCGACAAAATCATGAGGTGCGCCGCGGTGCTTGATAAAAATGCCTGCCCTGGGCATAAGAAATAAATTACAATCTCTAGACCGTCTCAAGTCAGTGCTTGATTGTACAATGTATGTATAGTATGTACATGTAGTGCACATGTAGTCAATAATTCATATTACAAATGCAAGATTTGTACATGGACAAGGACGTTTACTATTTTCTAAATGAACAAAAGCTTACATTTTGCCATTGTAGTTTCATGTATGTAGATAAATCAATGAATTGTGTAGTAAAAATTGATTTTATTCAATTAAGTTCGTTCAAATTCATTCAGTTCAGCTCATTTTTCAAAATGTAAAACAAAAGGATTGTTTTAATTATTACATTTTTGCTTTCAATGTAAGTTTGCCCTTTAAAATGTTTTATTTGAGTAAAAAAAAAAAATGCAGTCAGTGATATAAAAAAGATGGAATTTTAAAATCTCCAGATGTATTTTCATCAATCCAGCAAAAATGATTGGTTCAGCAATTGACATGAAATTAAAAAGGGTAAAGAAGAAATGATATCCCTCAAATCGAAACCTCAAGTTTCTAATATTATAACAGAAAGTACATATAGAAAGAAAAATACTGTTTATATGTTATACACTGTGTGTGTGTTATGAACCAGAACTGTACTGTGCACTACTTTAGGAGTAATGTGCAATTGTGGATGTTGCACACAGAATAGTATTTTGACGTTACAATGACATTAACCGGTTCACTACTAGATTTAAAATTAATGTTGAGTTAATACAGGACACACCAGGTTCCTGTAGGCAATGGCTTAGTTACATTTGTACATAGCCCTAGGGTGTGACCTTAACCCCTTGACATACAAAGCCCCTCTAATGTTTTTTCCAGATATAAACACAAGTTGTCAAAAACTCTGAGAAAATAGGTACACAAGCTCCCATTTCCCTGCAAAAACTTCAGCACATTATTTAAAGGGATCTAGTAACATTGTCCAAGGGAGGAGGGGGGGGGGGGGGGGGGGGGGCATTAGGAAAAGTGGGAGGGAAGGGAAGGGAAAAGGGGGAGGGGGTGGGTGTAACTTTCTACAGTTTGATGTCAAATTCTAACCAGAGGCTTTCATGTCAACTCATTTCCATACATTACAGGCCTGTTTATCTAGAGTACAAGCAGTGTCCCATATTAGTTTACACTAATTGTTGATGACAATTTGACATTCTTTTGGCATGACCATACATGTACAGTAGCTTGTTAAATAACATTGTACAATTTACAAGCACAACATGTGAAGTTGCATACCATACTTTCTCTTTTACATTGTACATTGTGCATTCTTTCAGTACTGTACAATACTTGTACATGAACATTCCAGATGGTTAAATTGCATTCCACAGATGTGTTCATGAAATTATTGGCATGCAAGTTGGATCTTTGAAAACAAGCATGCATTTTTTTTTCCTTCAACACAATACAGTGAGTTCATTTTTAAAATTGTTACAAAGTACATTTTGGTCACTTACCAAAACACCCCCCAGGCTCAGTAGTCTTTGTTTAGAAATAGATCATCAATGTGATAATATAATATGACATCATGGCTGGCCATGAATTTAAATGACAAACATTACAAAAATAAAAATGTATGTGTAATTGAAGATTTGATCAAGTTGGAATTGTTGAAATCAAATTACACAAAAGAAAATTGGATTCCTCCGGGATTAAGAATTAATTCAGTAATTGAGAGTACATGTATGTATGTAGTTACATCCAGAGACAAAGAATTGTCTGTGTTCCTTCCTTATATGGCGTAGTACTGTAGTTGTGCCAAATTCATATCAAAGCAACATTGGCGGAAATTGGTAAAATTAACAAAATACAGTCACCCTCGGTACAAAGAATCTGCTTAATTTGAGAATTTTAAAAAATGTCATAGTATACAATGAAAGTAACATCAATTATGTGATTCCATTAGGTATTTTTGAGACATGAACCTACATGTAGAATGAATGTGACAAACTTTTTGTCTCTTTACTCTCAAAACTTTTCATAATTGTCATTAATCAGTAATGCCCCCTTATTTTATATTGGGGGGGGGGGGGGGGGGGGGGGTTAGCTTGTCCTGAAATGTTGTTTTATTTTCATCATAAATAATTTATTTTGAGTATAACAGGGGTTTTATCTAGTCACTGTTTTCCTTATAAACTTGTTCTCAAAACCATGAAAACATATTTAATTTTTTTTTTTTACAAGTACAATAGTTGCAGTTTGTCATAATATTCCATTTTTCTTTCTCCATATGAAGTAAAAAAGAGTCCATAATATACATGTAGTTAAAATTGTCATCAGGTGATGATGATTCAGAGTCAAAAGTAGAATTCAATCATCGTCGGGGAATAGATTGAATTTCCTTCGAGTCCCTACCTTAGCAACAAAAGTTGCACAAAATATTTATGTCTTTTGCTTCTTTTTTTTAAAGCCTCAGCCACAACGCAACGTGCCTGGAGGCATAATTTATTTTTAACTGCTATTATTATCTTTTGTAAATATGCTTTGGTCTTGGGTCGCTAACTCACAATTTTCCCCCCCTTGTGTTCTCTTTCCCTCTTCACAGAAGAATATTATCTTTACTTTTGCTGTAGCTTGAACAAGTTTGTTACATGTAGATATTTAAAAACATTGAATATCTTGTATTAATTATGTAGGCCACAGTCTAACTTCTATATAGCATTAATTAGCAGCATTGGTTGGGCAATAAGTTTGTATTTAACTGTTTGTAATTGCATCTTTTTTCCTCCAAATGGACCACTATTTCTCATTCCCCCCCCCCCTGATTATTTTTTTGTGGGAAAATGAGAAATATTTATGTGAATTTTTTTTTGCTGACCCAATATTGATTAGATTGCTTTTCTTGTTGCTAAGCGGGTAAGATTTCTCTTCCATGGCAACAATATACATTATTTTCAACCTTTTTTTCTAAACACATGTCTGTAAATTTACAGTGTAAACTTGCGTGGGCAGTGGGAACATTTTATCTGGAGACGTCATATTGTAAATGGTTTTGTTCAGAAAAAAACAAATCAGTCGTCCCAATCACCTCCAAATTTTTAGGTTAAATGTTTCCAGTCGGAAACCGGAAATGACCGATAAATTTTTATTTGATTGTAGGGGAGTAGATTATGTAGTCAGTGGAGTTTTACTGCTATTTTTAAAAGGTTTATTTTTCCTGCAATGTGCTGTTGTATTTTTTCAAAGATTTCCCACATAGATTTGTGCTATATCCTTGAAATTAAGAGATTTTGGGAAGGAAAAGGAAACTACTCCAGACCTATTTTCTTTGGCGTAGATAAATCCCTTAACCTATTTAAAAAGTTGGTGATAAAAAACTCATGTTTTGATTTTGTTCAGTTTTAATAGTCAATAAAGGATCATAATTTTTTTTTGTAGAAGAATGTGAAAATGAAGCGAACTGCTCACTATTCAAATTGCGTACTTTTCTCCTTCATTTCATTTTTTTGTTGCTAGATCATCATTTCTTCTTCCATTCTCTCAATATTCTATATTTTATTTTTCCAATTTTTTTTTCTTCGAAGGAAAGCTATTTTTATTTCATTAAAAAAAAAGTTATTAGTTTTTCTTCCATCAACTGTGAAATGATCTATTTATCAAAAAAGGGTATGAGGCAACACTTTCCACTCCATGATCTTTCTTTTTCTTTCCTTCTTTCTTCTTTTCATTGCCCTTTCTCTTAATTTTCATCATTCCTTTTTCATTTTTGTCTCTGATTAAGGTCGATAAAATCATTAAAAAAGTATGAAGCAAAACCTTTCGCTTCATTTGCCTGAGAAGCATGATTTGCCATTTTCTAACCTACAAATGCAGCCAAAAGGAAGAATTTAGATTTTTAGTCAATACAGATAATCAGATTTATGCGACTGAATTAATGGTCACATGCACTTATTGAAATGAAGTTCACATACATGTAATACGTATGTATGAATTGCCTTGATTTTGGTTTGCATCATAGTCCAACTCATAGTTAAAGTGAATTGCGCAATTGTCTGGATTTAAAGGGATAGTACAGTTGGGTATAGAGGGCGCTTTGAGTAATACTTTTTTTTTTTTACTATGTGTTACATTTTGAAAGAGCTCACAATTTTAAAGACAAAATCAACTTTGTTTGATCAAAACAGGTTCAGAAATAACTGAAATACATGTATCCATAAATGTATCTGTTTGGAATTTAAAGGGTACCACCACCCAAAAATAATATTCTTATTAATGAAAGGATAACATCTTTATTATTCCATTCCATCAACAAGTTCACAAAAATATGTTTCCAGAAAAAAAGAAAAAAAATTGGAAACGCATCACCATTCTAAAGCATGCGTTCATGCGGTCTGAATTGCGAAGAGTGCGATGTGTGCGGTGAATTGCGATGTATGCAGAGCGAACGAATCGCCCGGGAATCTATTGTCTACAAACGTACGCGTGAATAGCATTGGCGCACTCGCAAATGGTTGGCCCGTATGGAACCAGGAAATAGCAGTGGTTCCGTGAAATTAATTGCTTTGTTTATGTATTGCACAACCCTTTGCAAAATGTTGGGTATCTATTTGATATCACAAAACGGTACCAAAACATATAATAATGTGTTGTTCTTTGCCTGGTGGTCCCCTTTAAAATTATGATGCCTACACATTAAAAAAAAAAATGAAGATCGCGTACGTGTACATGAACATTAATTGCCTTGTTTCAGTCTTTCGTCATAGGCCCACTCATAGTTAAAGCATGTTGTGCAATTGTCTGGATTCTAACTTTGAAAAGGAAATAGATTTGCGGTTGTAGAATAAGAACGGAAGTTCTACTTCTATAAAATAACACATATATTTCAAGTTCAGGAAATTGAGCTTCACGTATTGCATGAATTACAATTTATGAGTTGTGACACCCCCCAACCCTGCCTCCCCCCCCCCCCCCCCCCAAAAAAAAAATACAAATAAATAAATAAATAAATGAAATTAAATAAATAAATAAATACAAATATAATAAATAAATAAATAAAGAATATTCATGAAGCTATAAAAAAAAATTTGAACAAATCATCAACAGCAGCAGATCGTACAAATTATTCTTTGTTTTTTATAATCAATCAGTGAATTACTTTTAGTATAACCACATATTATTTGGTGTGATCTTCCAGGAATCTGAAAATGTGGTTACTTTCATGTGTGTTTCAATTTTGTTTTTAAATCACCATGTTGTAGATATTACCAGGGGTAAATGACAACTGCATTGTGATACACATGTACAGGTTTATCCAATATGCAATATGTGTTACTCTTGTATTACATTGAAAGTGTTTGTTAACAGATGGTCTTAGATTTAGGGTAAATATCTGGATTTCAGAGAAAAGTGTTTTCACACCTACACAGGATGTTTACGTTTAGGTTTGTTACTTTTTTGTTGCAATTAATGGGGGGCAAACTGTCTGGGACTCTACATGTACTGTATGTACATTTTTTACGGTAGGAAAGTACAGTCATGGAAAATATCTACAAATTATTGTATACCCAGGTATTAAAAAGTCAAAGACCTTTACATTTCCTGGAACTTTAAAAACTCATTTAAAAAAGGTCTTAGGGGATGATATTTGTTTGTTTTGGTTAGCAGTAAGTAGATTTTTGGTTAGTTTGCAGTTTGCCTGTATAATTTAGTGGTTGTCGTACATAGCAATCAAACAACACTAATTACGAACAGTATTTACATTTTAGATGGAAAGACCTTGATATTTACTGTAATGTAAGTGTGCTAAAGCTCATCCCAATTTTGTCTTTAGAGATTGAATTTGTTTGTTGTTTTGGCGAGTCAGACATTAAATTGTCATGTTGAAATGCGTCTTTAGGATGCATTGATGACCACAAATATGAAACATCTACTAGATGTACATTATTTAGGGAAGAGCTTTTAAAATCTTGGTGACAACTTAAAGTTATTTTCCATCATTTTTATTTTCATTGCTTTCAAGGTTATGGTCAGCATTCAGTGTTAATTTGTTCCAGGATATTGTTATCAGGGATTATAGGGGAGGCCCCAAAGTTTTTTTTAAAATCCACTTCCTCCTTGATCCTAGGCTAATCCTGTTTGCTTACTTACATATGTAGAAACAAAAAAATAAACAAAAACAAACAAACTTCAAGTGTGAATTATTTGGTTATTTTAGGCAAGCGGTCAGCCCACAGCAGACTCACTGTGTGGGTTTGGATAGTAGGAATGACTGAGTAGGATGTAGGATGTTGTTTACAAGCACATCCTATAAGTGTGACTACATAAACAAGAATGTAGGCATCATCATTTGTCAAAAACTTCCCTTTCCTTTTACCTGTACCCTCTTTAGAAGCACTTGTACAACTCTATGGCAAATGTAAACATTATTTCCTGATGCGCCCGCCCTCTATACCAAAACCCAACAATCCCTTTAAGTTTCTAACTCATTCACTACTTGAACCTGGTGTATAACTCTATGGCAAATGTAAAATCTCGGAGAGGCAAGGTGTTGACAAAGTCAGCAAGATTCAGCTGTAAATGTGCGCATTTAGTTTTCAAAAGACATCGCCGTTCCTCGGCAGTATTGACATTTCGGTCGGACCCCAAAACCATCACGTACATGTACTGGCAGTGGCCATTTTCCGAGAATGCTTCATGGTCCTGAATATTTATACAAATGCCCGCTTTGAATCGGAAGCACCGTATGTCGAGTGGCATCGGTGCCGTGTCTTTCTTTGTTCTGTGTGTCAGTTGTACGGACTGTATTGATTTTTTTTTTTCGTGGCAGGATCATCATGAGATGTTTTTATTTGGTCGATGTAAATCCCTGGCCTTTGAATACTCTGAGATCTTTGGTATTTTTAAATTCTGTACTTTCTGTGATACATTCGAATGTCATCTGGAGAATGAAGGCCCCGTTTTTCTTGGAATTGATAGTATAGATGTATGGATTTATCCTTTTCTGGATCATATGGATGGCAGTGATGAATTTTGTTGTTGTGGTTGCTACTTGCACTATCCGAGTTGTAATTACCTTAGTTAGTTTATTCAGAGTTTATTTCACTTCTTTCTCTCGGCTGTTTTTATGTTTCCAATAGAAGGTTATGTTTTTAGAATGTACAGATGTCTTGTTGGTTTCCAAGTTGCCAACATTCATTTCTTTTTTTAAATGCTATGGTTTTTGAAATGACACTTATTGATCCGATGATCGATACCAATAACTTTTTATAGTGCATCTTGTAAAGTTCCAGTATTCAATTGTTTTATTTAAATACTATTATAAAAGAGAGCCTGTTTTTATAAACAAACTACTGTTCAAAATATTGTACAACCCACTGTTTAAAAATAACACATCTTTTGGGGAAACTTCAGGAGTTTGGAAATTGTTTGTTGAATGCCAGACCAATTGTATGAGCACTATCCATTAGAGTGATTAAAACAAAAACACTCTTGGTGTTCTGAGTTCTGACCTTCACCAAACAATATTTAGTGTCAATATGACGCAGTTTGTAGCAGAATATACTAATTTTCCCCCCATTTTTGTTGTTACTAAAGGTGATGATCCAAGACTATACATAATTCTGAAGAACGAAGGGCCGGCAACACCTCTACAAGAACTATATCTTAAACTCATAAATATTACCAAAGAGGAAAAACTGTTATGAACTTGAACATGTAAGAACATTATTATTGTATTAAACCTCCCTACTCATCATAGTATGACAGTATTAACATTGAACTTGATCCAGAGCATCTCATTAGTGTAGAAGAGGGAGAAGTACAAATTGATCCAAGATCCCTCCTCTCCGTAAAGGAGAGAGAGAGACGCGAAGCTTCGAACGTTGCATGAATACCATCGCAGTTGAGCGGCTTAATTGAATCAATACCGGGAACGGTGGAGAGTGCCTTTGATGTAGGTGCGATATCTCATCATCGGTGGCTCGACGGACAAGCCGAGACTGACAGACAGCGTCAACGAAGGGGATTCTAGTTGCCTGCGCAGCAACGCACACGTGGATGGTGATAGATTTCTCAAGATGGAAGGCAGTTTGCGATGCAAAGTCAACATATCTTGAATATCCTAGATGCAACGCACCAAAGTTGGTGTCAGCGGTGGGATGCATACATTATAACAAAGTGCAATATACTTGATACAGCTTTAACTAGATGATGTTGTATCCGCGTTCACTGTTCAACAAGTCAGTGAGGTGAACAAGGATCATTGTGCTCGTCACCTCAGTGATCAATATCAATTTATGGTTGTCGACGACGATTGAACAGATGAATAATTTATCAAGGAAAATGACAGCCACTCTTTGCGTATGACTGTATCATGACTTTCTTTCAATGACATCGCTATGCAACAAACAGAATGTGACTACATCTAACTATCGATTACCATGTATCATGCCTAGAGAATATCAGATCAATGTCAGTCGATCTGAAGCGAAGCAATAACAGTTACATACACTCTAGAACTTAACCTTTTGTGACAGTTTGTCACCATGGGGCAGAGCTCGTCTGCGAGTTCGCTGGGGGCCGAGTCCCCGACAACGCCCATCGACACGTGGATCACGCACAAGCCCAGTCCCTGCGCCCTCCCGGGCCAGACCAGTCCCAACGGGTTCCCGGGTCCCGGAAGCCCAACGAACTGTGGAGCCAGCAGCATCAGCGGTAGCAGCACGCGAAGCAGCAACGGGAGTAGTAGCGGCTGCAGCAGCGGAATCGGAAGCAGCAATAGTGGTAGCGGTGGCAGCACCGTTGGAGGATCGCGATCGCCGCCACCACCACCTGCGTCGAGGCTGACGCCCAACCACCGATCGTCCGTGCAATACCGGTCCCAAAAGGGACGCAAGAACTCTGCCACGCTGCCGGAGAAGAAGGTGCACTCTGTGCACATCATCGAGAGCATTCCATCCGAGATCTTCCTCAACCGCAGGAAGCACCTGAGCTCGTGGCAACAATTTTCGGTAAGTTCAGGGTGAAGAATCCTGCAGCATTTTTTTTGGCATCTTTTCTAGATTGTACAGGTGTCACACGGGAAGACTCAAAATAATGAATTATTCACTCGTGCCATGTACCATCAAAATATATGCAATTTATTTCAGTTCAATAAACAAAAATTACCAAAGTTCAAAATCATTCAATCAATCTTCTACCGTAGTGAAGATGAAATATACTATAACCCAAAATCTCAGCATCAAAAGTGTTTTATAACCAATTACTATTCCGCTTCATCTCTTTGTGACCCCAACCAAAATAGTCCTTACCACTACCCCTCAACCTCTCCTAAAATGAGAAGGATCCTGCGTTGATCCAACCTCAAATGGTTACCTTTAATATACAAGTTGAATATACTCACAAATGAAAAGGATCCTGCTTTGACCCACTTTCATAAATACACAACCTTCACATTACCACTCATATGTTCAACTACCCCATAACACAATTGTCCTGATGATCCTGCCTTGTGATCATGACATCAACACCCAAATTATCTTCAAGGTTTCAACACCTCAAACAAAGCTCATCTATAAACATATACAAATGCATCTCAGCGTTAACCCCAAAAATCGAATCCCAAAGTCCAATCCCAATTCTCAATTAGTGAACAGGATCCTGTATTGATCCCATCACAAAGTTAATTTAATATATGGCCTCCTCAAAATTACCCATACTCCTATTGTTTCCTGGAGCTCTAGCTTGGGAACACATACATGAATGTAACTACTCACAAAATCCAAAAGGTATATACAACAAGATCCAAAAACACAATATATGAAGTACAGCATGTACCGTTTCCAAATTCAAAAGAACTACTAAAGAGTCTGTAGTACTTTCTATAATTTCGTGTTAAGCCTTTAAAGTCAACCGTTCAACGGAATTGTATGTCTTTGAATGACAAGGCTGTCATTACACCGAACGTTCATTCAAAAGATGTCGTCAAACACTGTCTCTCAAAATCTCTCAAAGTCAGCGAATCAATCACTTGGCCGTCAACGAAGAAATCCAAAATGAAGAAATGTCTTTTGTCAAATATACATCACCGCTCTGTGACTGCATGTTCTTCCACGAGACTGTGGTGACTAAACTGGATGACCGAAAGCGAGTCCTTCTCTGGAACCACGCCCAACCTCGGTGCCATCTATAAATTAAAACATATTCCAAAAGACTTCTACAATATGTCCTGACAATTCTAAATAACATTTATGCTTGTACTTCTTTCATAACAATTTAACTTTAAAGCACGCATTGGGTTTAAACACTTATTTAACTAATTTCCGGTGACAGGTAAGTATTTGTAAACTGACTCATTACTTCACATTATAAATCAATTTCAACAATTTAAATATTCTCTTAAACTCTGTGTAAGTCATACATGATATCACATTGTTTTATTTAAACATTTCATAGAGCACAAAGTTTTTATCATGTAGTGTAACATTTCACCTTACTGACTATGTGCACTCACTTTACGTGCCACACCCATTAAATAAAAGTATAAAATAACATCGTAACTCACCGATGACTGGAATAAATGGTGGTCTACAAGTTGTATCTGACCTCAAATAAGGTATGAAGAAATAACTGGAACCCAAATTGCTGATATTAGGCTGTTTCTTGCCACATTATACAGTTTCAAAACCAAAATCAAGATGGCTGCTTAGCTTGACTACATAATCGATGCCTGCTGCCAAAAGTGCACATCTGTGCTCACCAACATCTATAATGTGACTACCCCAAAAAACCTATAAATCTACTGGAAGGTGCATGTCCAAAATCACCCTTCCATGAAAACATCTATAGCAGCTGGTCAAAAGAAAAGGCTCAGTGCACTCAGCTACACAGCTACACGCCACGTCAGGCAAGGACTCCTCTCTCTCTCTCTCTCTCTCTCTGCACATAGTTCTCAATTGATATGCAAATAAAATCAGTCATCAATGGCACAGTCTACTCATTGACTCTCTGGCTTGAAAAGACTCTCTCTCTTGCGCCATCACTTACTGCATGAATTACCTTACATCACCTAGCAACAGGGGAAGTAAGCAAAACTTAAAGGAAAATTACAACCTTTGCTCATAAAACTAAATCATTTAAAAGAAATGCATTTTCACTGTGACATTTCACTCCCCCTTTTGAGGAAATGCATTTACAGTTTTACTAATTTACAAGCGACTTAGTACATCCGCGCCGACATTCTCGCTACCGCGGATTGCTTCAACCCGAAATCTGTAGGGTTGTAATGCCAACATCCATCTCATGAGCCTTCCATTTGCAGGTTTTGCACTGTTCATGTAGACTAAGGGATGGTGGTCCGTTTCTAGCACAAATGGCCTACCGTACAGCGGCTCTATTACTCCCATAGACAGCATGGCCTTCACCTCTTCCCTGACGGTATCTCTAAGAGAATGAGGAATGGGATAAGGTTTACTTTTGAGACGGTCAGTTTCTTTGAGTTTGATGGTGTGTTCTCCAAGCGATGTTCGACCAGGTAAATCTGACAGGACGTCTTGATATTCGTTGAGAAGTTGGTTGACCTGTTCTTTCTGTGTGGAAGAAATGTCTGGATTAATTGTGACGTCAGCAAGTGACTCTTTTGCCTGTAGTGGAAATGGCTGCAAGAGGGATGTGTTTGTTAGTTCCGGTTGTGTGTCGTCATTGTCGGTGTCATCATCCTCCCATTCGATCACTGCAGTGCAAGCCGTCTCAGCACCTGAAAGAGAAGAAGAAATATTATTTCTGTCAAGATATTGTTTCAGGAGATTAATGTGAAACACCTTTGGTTTACCATTGAGGTCAATTCTGTAGTCCATCGAGTTGATTTTGGAAATAACTTCAAATGGACCTTTCCACTGTAGAAGGAGCTTGTTCCTATCGGTTGGTAGGAGGAGTAGTACTTTGTCTCCAACTTGAAATTCTCGGTGTCTTGCCTTTTGATTGTAGTACTTCGCGTACCTCTCGGATGATTTCTGCAGTTGAGTGTGGGCGTTACGACAAGCTTCGTCTATTCGATTTCGAAGATCCAGTATATACTGGTAGGTGGATTTGGTTTCACTGGTCTCTGCCTCTTCAGTCCAGAGTTCTCTGAGGATGTCAAGGGGTCCCCGCACTTTCCTCCCATAGAGCAGCTCGAATGGGGAGAAACCCATACTTTCCTGTGGTGAGTCTCTGACTGCAAAGAGTAGTGGTGTGATGTACCTGTCCCAGTCCTTTGGGTTTGCGGCGCACATGCGTTTAAGCATCTGCTTGAGGGTGCCATTAAAGCGTTCGACGAGACCGTTCGCGATAGGGTGGTATGGAGTTGTAGTGAAGTGTTTGAGGGAAAGTAGCTTGCTTACTTCTTTCATGAGGTCTGATGTGAATTGAGTTCCTTGATCAGTTAGCATTTCCTTCGGGATCCCTACTCTGGTGAAGATGCTTACTAGGGCCTCTGCAACTCTTTCTGTCTCGATGCTTGGTAATGGAATTGCTTCTGGGTACCTGGTGGCATAATCAATGACTGTAAGTATATATCGATTCTTCTGATCGGTCATTGGGTGTATTGGTCCAACTATATCTACAGCGATACGCTCAAAGGGGGTTTCTATGAGGGGCATCTTTCCGAGTGGCACTTTGGTAACTCTACCTCTTGATACTGTACGTTGGCATACATCACAGGACCTACAATATCTTGTAATATCGGCGTTCATGCCAGGCCAAAAGAAGTTGGAAAGGATCTTATCAGTTGTTTTCTTCGCACCTTGATGTCCTCCTAGAAGATTTTCATGAGCTGTTTGCATGACCTGTTTGCGGAATTGTTTGGGTACAACAACTTGAGTGATGACTGTGTCTGGATCCATATTTGAAGAATGGAAAGATCTATACATAATTCCATCTTTGTAGAAGAAGGATGATCGATTGTTGTAGCGACTTACTTTCTCTGTATGTTGTTCGGCGAGTTCTCGCAGTCGGTGCAACGTTTCATCATTCTGCTGGGCTTCCTTGAGGGCTGCTGGGGTGACGATGTCGTCCATCACGTTCGGAGTTTTGAGTTGACGAAATGGTTTGCTGTCTCGTTGGGCTTGGGCTCTCGTCTGTACTGCACAAGCGGAAGTCGGAGTTGGTTTCCAGTCTGAATCTGGGTTGTCTGGTCCTCTTACTCCAGGAAGATTGCCTAAAATTAGGTCATAGAGAGGGGTTTTCATACACAAAGCATGAATGGTTCCTGTGTAGAAAGGGGTATTCACATCAATGATAGCAATAGGGAGAGTCTTCACTGTCCCATCAATCAATACACAAGTACTTTCTTCACCAGTCATTTGAATTGGCTGTACAAGATCTTGCCTAATGACAGCCCCACTGCACCCACTGTCTCTAAGAACAGAAATTTGTCTGTTGTGGATTACCCCTGTGGTAACTGGCATTTGTCTGACAACATGTTCATTAGTACATGCAGCACTCATTAATGGTAGAGAATGTCCACACCTAAATTTGACATGATCTGTGGTGGAGTCCAGGTTGGTTGCATTTGATGGCATTCTTACCATCATACACGACGCTTCAAATCGGACCTGTGTTTTAGTACAATCAGGACAATGACATAGCATATGAGGGTTAGATTGTAATTGTTCAGGTTCCGAAGCGGAAGGTTCAGTTCCCGATGAAGGTGCTGATTCTGGTTCCTCCGGAGTTAGTAGACCTGCTGATTTCATGGGAGAGAAAGGACAATAGTTAGCAATGTGCCCTGGTTTGTGACAAATATAACAAGTTTTGGGTCTGGTTACTGGTTTTGGACAATCTCGGCTAATATGTCCTTGCTGGTGGCAGTTGTAACATTTAGGCGGATATGATGGCCTACTCAATGCATTTTGTGAAGGACTTGTCTTACCCTCCTGTCTTGGAATGTCAGCACGTGGTGGCTGTCTGGCCTGGTTGTTCCTTTGAGGTGGAATCATTCTGAATACGCCTCCTCTTGCGTCTAGGTATTGTTCTGCGAGTCTGGCGGCGTCCTTCGTAGTCTGGGGTTGTCGTTCTCTCAGGAAGATGGCTAAATCACGATGACAACCATTGATGAAATGCTCAAGGAGAAGAAGATCCATTAGGCTCTGGAACTGTTGCTTAATACCAGAAAGGTCAATCCATCTGCGTAAGTAGTTATCAAGTCGATTTGCATACTGAGATGCCGTTTCTCCTGTGGCGGGTTTTCCTGAATAGAACTTGGAACGAAATCCTTCAGCGGTTAGTTGGAATGCTTTCAAAAGTGCATTTTTCAATGTCTTATAATCTTTAGCTTCATCACTAGTTAACCTTGCGTGAACCTCCAGGGCTTTACCTGTGAGCAATGCGCTCAGATTGATAGCCCAGTCACTAGTCGGCCAATTTTGACTTTCTGCATATCGTTCAAATCGTTGTAGGTAAGCATCAATATTATCTTTATCTTCATAGAATGGAGGCAATTTAGGAGATCTTGCTCTCCAACTTTCCGTACTAGGCTCACCTTTCACTTGTTTCTCGCGCGCTAAGTCTAACTGCGCTTCTACAACTTCCTTTTCCTGTTTCTTTAACTCTAACATTTCAGCTCTCTCATCTCTTTGTCTATTCTGTTGCTCGGAAACAAACTTCTTAAGATCATCCCCACTTAAGCCAAACTTCTCACCAGCTGCAATTAAGTTAGCTAGATCCATTTTCACAATCAATTTTACTTTACTATTTATCTAACTAAATTTTACCAAAATGAAGTCAGATACACATTACCTTATGTGCATTCACCTAAATAAAACAATAACATTTATAAAGTCTTCCTTAACTTCACTTATCTAAAATTTTCATACCCGTGTGACTGCGAATGGCACGAGTGTTCAATTCCCGGACTGGCCCCCAGAAATGTCACACGGGAAGACTCAAAATAATGAATTATTCACTCGTGCCATGTACCATCAAAATATATGCAATTTATTTCAGTTCAATAAACAAAAATTACCAAAGTTCAAAATCATTCAATCAATCTTCTACCGTAGTGAAGATGAAATATACTATAACCCAAAATCTCAGCATCAAAAGTGTTTTATAACCAATTACTATTCCGCTTCATCTCTTTGTGACCCCAACCAAAATAGTCCTTACCACTACCCCTCAACCTCTCCTAAAATGAGAAGGATCCTGCGTTGATCCAACCTCAAATGGTTACCTTTAATATACAAGTTGAATATACTCACAAATGAAAAGGATCCTGCTTTGACCCACTTTCATAAATACACAACCTTCACATTACCACTCATATGTTCAACTACCCCATAACACAATTGTCCTGATGATCCTGCCTTGTGATCATGACATCAACACCCAAATTATCTTCAAGGTTTCAACACCCCAAACAAAGCTCATCTATAAACATATACAAATGCATCTCAGCGTTAACCCCAAAAATCGAATCCCAAAGTCCAATCCCAATTCTCAATTAGTGAACAGGATCCTGTATTGATCCCATCACAAAGTTAATTTAATATATGGCCTCCTCAAAATTACCCATACTCCTATTGTTTCCTGGAGCTCTAGCTTGGGAACACATACATGAATGTAACTACTCACAAAATCCAAAAGGTATATACAACAAGATCCAAAAACACAATATATGAAGTACAGCATGTACCGTTTCCAAATTCAAAAGAACTACTAAAGAGTCTGTAGTACTTTCTATAATTTCGTGTTAAGCCTTTAAAGTCAACCGTTCAACGGAATTGTATGTCTTTGAATGACAAGGCTGTCATTACACCGAACGTTCATTCAAAAGATGTCGTCAAACACTGTCTCTCAAAATCTCTCAAAGTCAGCGAATCAATCACTTGGCCGTCAACGAAGAAATCCAAAATGAAGAAATGTCTTTTGTCAAATATACATCACCGCTCTGTGACTGCATGTTCTTCCACGAGACTGTGGTGACTAAACTGGATGACCGAAAGCGAGTCCTTCTCTGGAACCACGCCCAACCTCGGTGCCATCTATAAATTAAAACATATTCCAAAAGACTTCTACAATATGTCCTGACAATTCTAAATAACATTTATGCTTGTACTTCTTTCATAACAATTTAACTTTAAAGCACGCATTGGGTTTAAACACTTATTTAACTAATTTCCGGTGACAGGTAAGTATTTGTAAACTGACTCATTACTTCACATTATAAATCAATTTCAACAATTTAAATATTCTCTTAAACTCTGTGTAAGTCATACATGATATCACATTGTTTTATTTAAACATTTCATAGAGCACAAAGTTTTTATCATGTAGTGTAACATTTCACCTTACTGACTATGTGCACTCACTTTACGTGCCACACCCATTAAATAAAAGTATAAAATAACATCGTAACTCACCGATGACTGGAATAAATGGTGGTCTACAAGTTGTATCTGACCTCAAATAAGGTATGAAGAAATAACTGGAACCCAAATTGCTGATATTAGGCTGTTTCTTGCCACATTATACAGTTTCAAAACCAAAATCAAGATGGCTGCTTAGCTTGACTACATAATCGATGCCTGCTGCCAAAAGTGCACATCTGTGCTCACCAACATCTATAATGTGACTACCCCAAAAAACCTATAAATCTACTGGAAGGTGCATGTCCAAAATCACCCTTCCATGAAAACATCTATAGCAGCTGGTCAAAAGAAAAGGCTCAGTGCACTCAGCTACACAGCTACACGCCACGTCAGGCAAGGACTCCTCTCTCTCTCTCTCTCTCTCTCTGCACATAGTTCTCAATTGATATGCAAATAAAATCAGTCATCAATGGCACAGTCTACTCATTGACTCTCTGGCTTGAAAAGACTCTCTCTCTTGCGCCATCACTTACTGCATGAATTACCTTACATCACCTAGCAACAGGGGAAGTAAGCAAAACTTAAAGGAAAATTACAACCTTTGCTCATAAAACTAAATCAATTAAAAGAAATGCATTTTCACTGTGACAACAGGTAAGTTGTTTTAGGACAGTGTATTGTGCTCAGATCAGGTTCCTTTTTTGTGTGTGTCTTATCTAAATTTCAGCAGTATGCTAGTATTTTCTAGATTGAAAGTTGTGTTAGCCTAGGACAGTGTTTTGTGCTCAGATTGTGTTCCTTAGTTTTTTTCAGTGTCAAACTTACTGATATCTTTGTAAAAACAATTAAAATATCGTTGGTTAAAATTGTTGTGTATTAAGTCAGGTTTAACATCCAATATTTACTCTCTCGAAATGGTGTTGTGTGCTCATTCAAAATGGTGTTTTGTGCTCAGTTGTACACAGGTCTTGCTAATTTGACTCATTAACGTTTTAAATGAACAAACTTCTTTTAGCAACAGCAGTTGCTCTGTAAATGTTGTTCTCAGTGATAATGCTCAGTCGAGGAGAGGATGATGATGATGATACTTTCAGGTAGGTTGAGCCTCATCTGTGTGGGGGTAGTGATGCTTGAAATTGGTGCATGAATTATTGATGTGCTCAGGTGATTCCATTTTTAATTGTTATAAATTTTCCACATAATTTCTTTTTGTTGATAGAGTTTTGCTTTAACCCCCTTTTCCATTTAGCAGAATACCGAAGAGGATCAGTTATTCAAAATGTTGGTGTATAAAACTTCTTGCATTTTTAAAAGCTCATCCATTAATAATTAATCTCTGTTTATATCCATTCATCTATTTCCTCAAGGCTCCAACACGTCCTTCTATTATAACCTCAATTTTCTTCAGGAAGAAAGATCGTGCAGCAGCATAGGCACATTTAACCATTTTGTTTTGAAAACAATTTGACCCACAACAGTCTAACAACAACATTTTCTATCCCAGTTTTGCAGGATAAAGATCTATCTAGTGCATTGGCAGTTTTGGCACAGTGTCCAGGCTTGTTTTGTAAACGAGTGAACAACGTACTCATCTTACAGACATCCTTCCTCTAGCCATTGTCCACGTAAATTGTTACCATGGTGATGTCATCATGTTGCAACGTTGTCTGGACACCGTCCATGTGAGATCTGAATGGCCAACCAAGGGGGTCACCTGATGATTAGTTTCAGGCGTTTTGGCTGAGACCTTTGTTGTAATGTTGTCTAACGTTGTCTGGACATGTGGTCACAGTGACATCATCTTTACCAAAACACCTTTGGGGTCACCTTAAAACGTTTTACTTTTCTTGTCTGGGACTATGTTGTAATGTTGCTGTGACATCATCATCAGATTACCCAACCACTTATTGGGTTCACCTGTTAACGTTTTGCCGTCTTGTCTGGCAATTACCTGTATTTCCCGTTTTAGGGCCCACTTCCTTTAAATTTGTTTGTTTCCGTTCTATTAACCTATTTCCTCCACGATTTTGTCATGTATCCTTCTAGACTGTGAAATTAACTTTAATAGAGTTGCTACATCCATTTTCCAAAATTATGCGTCACATTTTTATTCTTATCAGCAAGATTTGGTTATAAATACACAGACATAGTTATTGGAAAATATGAAAAATTACACAATTTCGTCCTTTCCCGTTTTTGAAATATTAATTCTTATATAAATATTTTAGAATATGAATGGAAAAATGTGACTATGTTGTGCACTTTGTGTGCTGGATGGATTGCAGAATGTACCTGCTGACCGGGGTGATAATATAATTGTAAAGCGCTTAAAGATAACTATCAATCGTGATTAGGCGCTATATAAGTTGAGGATATTATTATTATTATGTTGTACCCAAATCAACTCATTTCACCCTCATTGAATTAAAAAACAACATTGATCAACCAACAAAAACAAATCGGGAACTTCACTGAAACGGGGACATGATATATTGATAAATAGGACTACACCGCACAGTTTTGTGATATGTATGTCATGCAGATCACATTCGCGGAAACAAGATCCCACGTTTGCACGCAAAGCATACATAACAAGTGGCTTGCCGATTCATCTTCCTTGGCAAAAGCGACATTTACCGAAAGAAACAAGAGCCGCGCAGACATGCTAAGTATACTGACATACGCAACTAAAGAAATGAGAGCCATGTAGATGTAGACATGCTAAGCATACGCAACTAGCGCAGCGGTGGTGGTTTATCTCTCCTGATATTGTGATAAGTTGTTGGCGACACCCGGGTACGGCTCTCACAAATTTCCTGACGGTTTTATAAATAGGCTTGTCAAGAAAATGTGGTTTTCCTCTCTTGGTTTTGGCAACCTGTAGAAGTGACTAAAGATTCCTTCAGGGCATCTTTTAATGATTTGTTCTTTCAGCGCAACCTGAAACTGTCGAGGACGACATACATGTATATATATTTGCCTGAGTTTTTTTATCTTGGCCAAACACGCGTTTTAACTTAGAAATAGTTATAATTTGCCTCATGATTTATTGTTTTATTACAAGAGGTGTTCATGCATTATTGTTTTAATATTCACATTATCTTTAAAAGTTTGCTGTAACTGTAAGTTATCATGCTAGATCTTTTCATAACATTAACAAACATGTATTTGTATTCAACGTGGCAATGATGCCCAAGAATTTTACCAAGAAATATATTGTAATTAATGTCAAAGTTGAAACAAATATATACATGTAATTTACAAACATGTAATTATATTTTCATCAGCACTGTTATAATGTACATTGGCCTCTTTCATACAAAAATGTCTTTGGTCAGTGGTCAAATTATCTTTCTTTGGTCGATGGTCAAATTATCTTGTCAACGTTGGTCATCCTCCTTAATTGTGTCCAGATGTCCATCCATGTAGGTTGGGTGAAGGACGTCCCCCATTGAACATCTTGGCAAGTTGACAGTATCCTGCTTGGAAGGGGAAGGGGGGTGGGTATGCTTATAGGGAGAGAAAGGGGGAGGTCACTTTTTTTTGCCGTGAAATAATACACTAGGTCTCGGGGCGATTCAGCCCCCAAAGTACCAGAAAGAGCCCCAGATTTTCATACTGAGTATGCTTTTTTATGCAGGTGAGCTTGAAAAATGAAAAGTATTTCCTGAAAATTGATTTGAATTTTTCTCCTAGAGGGATGTGTACACTGTCACCTGACTGTTGGTTGAAAGAAGGAGATGAGAGGGGTGGGGGGGGGGGGGGGTCCACTGTTTTGAGAGCTTGTAATTCTAGATGGTATGCCAGCATCTTTTGTTTATTAGGAGGATGGGGAGGGCCAGGGGGTATTTTGAAATAAATATCCCCCCCCCCCACCCCTTTCCTTGTTTTGACATTTGGTGCAACATCAGTGCACCCAGAGGAAAATGTGAGAGGAAGGTTTTTGAGATGGAACCAGCAGAATGCTTTGTTCTTTTTACGAGAAGTATTTTGACTATAAATTATGCCTCCCTGTTCTGACATTTCACGCAACATGAATGAATGTGCCCAAAGGGAGGGTGGGAGTGGGGGATGATGGTTGGTTGTGATAAAAGGGAGAGATGAAGGTTCTATCATCAAGGATTTACTTTTTGAGATGGAACTTTAGGCAGAATCCTTTGTTCTTTTTAGGGAGATGTATTTTGACTAATTATGCCTGTTCTGACATTTCATGCAACATGAATGAATGTGCCCAAAGGGAGGGTGGGAGTGGAGGATGATGGTGGGTTGTGATGAATGGGAGAGGAAGGTCTAACCATCAAGACTTTACTTTTTGAGATGGAAAGGCAGAATCCTTTGTTCTTTTTAGGGAGATGTATTTTGACTAATTATGCCTGCTCTGACATTTCATGCAACATGAATGAATGTGCCCAAAGGGAGGGTGGGAGTGGGGGATGAGGGTTGGTTGTAATGAAAGGGAGGGACGAAGGTTCTATCATCAAGGCTTTACTTTTTGAGATGGAAAGGCAGAATCCTTTGTTCTTTTTATGAGAGGTATCTTGACTAATTAGCCCTGTTCTTACATTTCATGCAACATGAAGACATGTGCCTGAAAAGAGAGGGAGAGGGGGTGGGGGGGGGGGGGAAGGAATGGGGGTGGGAGAAGGGGCCAAGGGGTATAACGTCGATACCTTTCAATATGAGAAGGTAAACCAGCATCCTTTGTTTATGAGGAGGGATATTTTGCCTAATTATGCCCCCAGTTCTGACATTTCATGGGAACATGAATGTCACATGAGGAGATGAGGAGGGGGGGGGGGGGGGGTGATGAAAGGGTGGGATTAAAATCATAACATCAACACCTCATTATTTTAGAAGGTAAACCATTATCCTTTTGTTTGTGAGGAATGGTGTTTTTGTATTAAAATAAGTCCCCCTGTTTTGGAAATAATCAAATAATTAATCGCAACATGATTATGTCCTTGAGGTGAGTTGGTGGTGGTGAGGTAGGGCGGGGGGGGGGGGGGGGGGGGGGTGCAGTATTGAAAGGGACAAAGCATCAAGATCTGAGATTTGGTTATTTGAGAAGGTAAGCAAATATCTTTTGTTTTTGAGAAAAAGAGTTGTTTTGAGTAACATGAACATGGCCTCCCAATGTTTAGGTGTAACATGAAACATGGATTCCCCCTGCTTTCACCGAAAGTGAAAATATTTGCCCCCTAATTTGATGTAACTGGAAACGTTACCCCTTGTTAGAATAAAAACATGTCCAAATATGGAGATATTCTTGTTCATGACTACTGGCATAATGGCACACTGGATTCTCTTGGGTAATGGTTATTTTCAAAACAATAATTTCCACAAATCTTAATCAAGCAAAAAGCAAATTTCATTAGTTTGTAATTTAGTCTCTTGCCCAAATATGGTATCACATTTTGGTTGTGATTTCAGTGATTAATGTTACATTTCAGCGGCATTTTGTTTTGAGCAACTTGAATTTTTAAAATATTGGCACAATAGTTGATACAGGTACCTCCAAATATGTTGTTTATTACAAGTGAAATTGACAACAATCATATACATACTGTACTTAAAAAAAAAAAAAAATCTCAAATATTTGCTTTGTAGTATTATTGGATGACTGTCAACAAACATATCATGACTTTTGTTGGATCAGGGGAGGGGTATTTGTTTTATATTTATACCTGACTGCATTATTTTCGTTGACATTCCAATATATCCTAGATCAATATTGACACCCATTGCTCCCGCAGGTCAATATTTGCAATTTGCCCGAAAGGCCGGGGACCAGAGCAGTTGAACGACCTATCGTTTTTTTCCAGAAATTGCCAACCTCAATTCTTCTCGTTGAATCATTTGGTGTCATATTTCGCTTGTTCTGTTTTGTTTGAAATGTATATATGGCATACTTGTTTGACCACTGATGTTCAGTCATGTTCTGAATCATGGTTTGTTTTGTCTTCCTGTGTTCTATAGCCAGTCAAAACTTAATTTCTAGGAATCATTAAATTTAAGTATTTGTAACATTTATAACATCTTATTTAATTTGTTTGAAATGTATCTAGCTTGAACACTGATATTGGAATTATTATGTTAATCTTTACTTTGTTGTATTTAATGTTTAGTGTGGATAAAAATGTCCATTCAAAATATAATTGTTTAATTGTAGAAATTGTTAACATTTTGTCCCCACAGGTCACTTTAGTTCCCAATTTATTTTGTTTCAAAATATATATATTTGAATTATATTGTGTATCTTTTCTTCTTTTACATAATGTTCTTTTACCTAATTTAGATAATGAATAAATAACTTCTTTCCCCCAAAAAATATGTGTCATCTTTGTAGAAATCATTAAAATTTTGGCCCCACAGGTCAATATTAGCTGAGCAGTCCACAGAAGTTGAACGTCCTCACTCCTCCTCTATTTCTGGAAATTGTCAACCGCAATTCTGTTTCCTTTCATTTGGCAGTCTCAGTTTGTTTTGTTTGAAATGTAACCACTTAAATTCATTTAACCTGGATTCCTGCTCTTATTTATCTTCTTAAAATGTTTGTATAATTGTCAAATTTTTCTTTCAGGGAATTGTAAACCTCAACTATTTTTATTTTGTGGTTCATTATGTATTTTTAGTAATAAATATATTGCATTATCATTAACATTAATTCTGTTCGGAATATTGGTTTTCTTTGTTCAATAATCAGTTAATCATGAATTCTGTTCATAATATTGCTTTTCTTTGTTCCATAATCAGTTAAATCTTTGTTTCGTTTGAAAAAAAAATGTATCTTGTATTCAAGCTTTGCCACCTCATTGGTTTGAATCTTCATGTGTATTTCTTTTGACTGATGTAATGTTCCATAATTATGACAAACTTATTTCTGGAAAGTTTCAACACTTTTGTCCCCTTATGTCAATATATTATGCCTGAGGAATCCAGTCATCATGAGATGGTGAATGACCCCTATTTCTGGAAATTGTCAACCTCAAAAAATGTTATTATTTGGTGCCATTTTTGTTATGTTTTGTTTGAAATGAATCCACATGAAGCTTTAAAAATGACTCATGTGTGTCCTTGGTTCAACTGAGTCTGACGTTCGTGTGGCGTGTGTGTGTTTGTTTGTTTGTTTGTTTGTTTGTTTGTTTGTTTGTGTGTATGTGTCTGTATGTGTTTGTTTTGTTTTTAGTAATAGATATTGAATGAATTAACAATCTGTTCTTTTATTTCTTCTCTCTCTTTTGTGTAGGCTCAAATGGACTTACCCCCAGAAAAGGCCAAGCTTCTCCGACAGTATAATGACGAGAAGAAATGGGACCTGATTTGTGATCAGGTAAGACATACTTTTTGAAGATATATGAATATGTGAAATTTATAGATATATGACAAGTTATTAATGATATATAAGTTTATGAAATTATGAATGTATTATAATTTCAATATTAATAAAATGAAAATACCTATATATAATTAACAACATGTACGTGTACCCCCACCCCCCCCCCCCCAAAAAAAACAAACAAACAAAACAAAACAAAACAAAACAAAACAACGTAATAATATACCAAGCTTCCCAAAGAAAAGTGATGGGAAGGGCCAATGAGATCATAACAACAGCGCATACATGTATATATATATGTGTATTACTATTTTGAAAGCAATATGTGACCTATATTATACAAGCTCATAATGGTTGTGTTGTTGGCGTGAGAGTGAGAAGGGCATTAAGTCAATTTTTAGCTAAATTGAGATCGGGATACCATTTTGTATATCCAGAGCCTTCTCTATGTGATGCCAACATTTACATTTCAAATAATAACTATTTCTAGTTTGGGGAATATTTAAATACAATAAGAGACCTGAATGTTAGACGGCTCCCAAATTTGATAAACAAGATTACCTTTGAAGTACAAAAAGTGACTTAGCGCCCTCCTCTTACTCAACCGGACGATATGTACACGTATATTATTATTTTGAAAGCAATATGTGACCTATATCATACAAGCTCATAATGGTTGTATTGGTGGTTGAGAGTGAGAAGGGCATTAAGTCAATTTTTGGCTAAATTGAGTTTTGGTTTATCTTTAATATAAGTCAGAGACTTCATTACGTGATGCAAATTTTTTTGATAATGTTTCAATTACTTATTTTTGAGATATTGATTAAAAAAACATACATGTAGGAAAGCTAAATTCAGATTCTACAGTGCTCCTCTACTTTGAACAAGATTGGGTGGAATTCACAAAGGAGGTTTGTAGGAGGTTTGTACAAACCATGGTTTGACCAAGGTTTACATCTATGGAATGCCATTTGTAAACTGATGGAGAAGGAATGTAAACTCCATACTTGTTAACAATGTTGATTTACAATTTACGGTATGCGAGCAGCATTCCATAGATGTAAACCATTGTCAAACCATGGTTCGTACAAACCTCCTACAAACCTCCTTTGTGAAATCCACCCATTATCTCCAAAGTACGAAAAGTGCCTTAGTGCCTTTCTATATCTCAACCGACGATATACACACGTATATTATTATTTTGAAAGCAATATGTGACCTATATATTATGCCAGCCCATATTGGTTGTATGATTGTACCACTGTAAAGGACAAACAAAAATGTCCATCAAGCGAAAACAAGCGAAACAATATCATTTATCAGCCACCCGAGTTTGTCTTACTCAATTCACCAATATCGTTTATTGGACACCGAGTGTCTCAATTTTCATATGTGGGAAAACCAATATCGTTTTAATATCGGACTCTGAATGCCTCAATATGTATGATTCCCACTCTAATAAACGAGCCATGAAGTACCCCATAATGGCTTCACACGAAGCTCTCACGTTAACACATTACCTACCGAGACCAATTTATTCCCTCTCTGTTTTACACATGCATATATATATGTAAAGAGTAAAATGGATTGTGTAGAGATCGTGAAAGAGTTACCAAATGGAGAAGGAGAGTAATTGCGCCATTTTGGAACGGTCTGCCCCCTATCATTTGATGAAATTGCAATTGAACGATGTCCGAGTGTTTCTTAACACTTTTGAAGCTTTTGGCCTGCATTTGTATACATGTTTAAAACAGCATTTTGAGGGTGATGTAGTAGTAAAAGGGCTACAGATGTGGATTGGGGGCAATTTGGTTGTTTTAGGAGAGGCTGCCCCAATGAAATGATCAAATGTAAATTGAGCCATGTCCAAGTTACTTTTAAGCCCGTAGCTGCCAATATAAATTTATTTGTGCTCATTGTATGTCTAAAACAACACCTTGGCAATGATGTAGTGTAGTAATGGCTATGGATTTAGCTGTAGGGTAAATTGGCCATTTTAGAATGGTCTGCTCCCTTTCATAAGATCAAATTACAAGTGAACCTTGTCCATGTTGTTCTTAACTCTTTACCTGCCAAGATAGATTTATTTGTGCACATCATTTTTGTCTTTAACAACACCTTGGCAATGATGTAGTGTAGTAACGGCTTTGGATTTAGCTGTAGAGTAATTTGGCCATTTTAGAATGGTCTGCTCTCCTTTATTTGATAAAATTGCAATTGAACCTTGTCTATCAAGTCGCTCTTTACACTTCAGCTGCAAGGCTCTTTCACTCCAAATTTGTTAACTTTTGAAAGCACCACAGACTTTTTTGGCAATGATACAGTATTGACAGGGTTAAGGGGCCGTCACATTTCCAAAACGGAGCCCGCCCGACTTCTCTGCGAGCTCAAAATGGCATTTTCGCCAGGAATACGGCCGGTGTCTGCTCGATAAATACGGGTTTTTCACGCGTTTTTTAAGAGTCGGGATTTCAAGCGGAAAAATATGCTCGACTCCCTGGCGGATTTGAAATTCGGCGACTCTTTGGCGATCTATAAATTCGGCCGGGGTCCGTTGCAATTGTGATGCAGGCTTTAAAGATACAACTTGAGAGTAAGGCAGCCATTATAGAACGCTCTGCCCCGATCCGTGATTTGATGAAATTACGATTGAACTCTGTGCAGTTGGCTCTTACGCCTGAGTATCTTTGATGTGTAGGTGCGAACTCTCAAATTGCAGCGAACCCCCCAAAAATTGCGGCGTCACCTTTTGGTAATCTTTTTTAAAGATTGCTATGGGTGGGGATGCTACACTACATTTCACCATTTTTAACTTTATGCACAACGTTACACTGAGCCAGTGTTTGCTGCATACATTTTGGAAAACCAATGTTTTTTTTAAATAATACAATTTAAACAAATCATCAACAAATTATTATTTAACTCTCTTTTATGCCGCTGTGAACAAAGAAACAGCCCTTGACAATCTCCATGGCAATGCATGGAGAAATTGAAAAGAAATAGCAAAATAGTAAAAATATTATTTTTTGAAAAGTGGTGGTTCTATTAGGACCACTAAATGTTTTGATCAGCATGTTTTATTCTCAAAATAGTTGCCATCAAAATAATGTTTATACAAAATAGCAATTAAGTAATTTGATCACCATAAAACTAAGTGCCACATATAAGAAACTAATTTTACATTTAAGAAAAATAATAAATGTGACATTTCAGAGCAGTGACTCAAATTGATATGTATGCCATTTGGTGAAAGGGACAAAAATACTTGATGAAATGAAATGTAATATCCATTGACTCGTACATTTCCTCTCGATACAAGGGCGATACTAGGGGAAAAGTGGAATATGACATGAAATTTCTGCTCCTTTTTACTTCCTGCCACCAACACACAGAAAGAGAGGGAAAAGCATCACAACTGACATGAAATTGCAGCCTTTTTTTTTGTAATGTTCATTTTTTTTGTGTCCACCAGGCTTTTCACATTTGAATAGCGTATGAATGACAGATGGACAATATGGCATGACGTTTCCTTCGGTTAATGGGTCTAGGGGCTTGAATGCATGTTTACTGTCACCAATCAAATAATTGCTCCTTTTAGGTGTATATTCGCCTCGATTCGACTTCCGCTGACCTGAAAATGTTCAGTCGAGGCAAGGGTTGATATAAGACATGATTGGATACATTATACATTTATAGGTTTTTGTGTGATGTGACAATTATTTTGATGGAGAACTTTCAAATTTTATGCCATTGTGCAAGTATCTATTTTTAGCTATAATTGGAGTAAACATGACGTTGAAGAATTTCAGTTTGATGAAATTATTAATTAAAAATGAATTAGCACACTGCAACACAATCTGCAATATGAAATGGTTTTTAAGAATGACCATTGCATAACCTTTAGGTTTCAAATGGCAATGGTACTATATAACAAATATCAAAACATCCACATTCTTAACTTTGAAAAGGGTTTTGATCCTAAGGATTACCTAAAAGTTTAAAATTGCCCACAACTTCATCTGGACTAAAATACAGCATATTCTGTACCCCTAATTTAGTCCTTATGTATAGATTTGACTGTAGTATCCCATTCAAAATTATAGGGCCCCATTGCAGAAAGAGATACAATCGATTGTAAGTCAGAAACTTTGCGCGTTTCGACCAATCAGATTTGCGCATTTAGATCTTGGTATCTTTAGGGTGAATTGCGCAGGGAAAGTGAAAGTGATTTTGTATTGATATCATATTTTCTCTTGACTACTAGGCCTCTTGACTACTAGGCCTCTTGCTTTCCTGAGCTTTACTGAGCTTTCCTCTTGTCAGCTGAGTCCTCCTTCGATAATCCCCCATTCTTCCTTCCTCTTCCTCTTCCTCCTCCTCATCCATCCAGTTCACCAGAGAAAAAAATACTCCAGAGGACTCGGTCCTAAGGGTGTAGCCCCTGAAATACAAAAAAAAAGAGCCCCCAAAACTCATTAGAGGTTGACATGGCTTTCCTCGTGTAAAGTGAATTCTACCTTCAATAAATACCCTCCTCTCTCCACTCCACCAGAGAGAAAATTACACTGGGGCTCAGGATGTAGCCCCTTAAATACCGAAAAGAGCCTCCCCCCCCCCCCCCCCCCCCCCTGGCCCTGAAACTCATAAAAGCTTGACTCGGCTTTCCTCTTGACAGCTGAGTTCTAACCTCAATAATTACCCTCCTTCCTTCCTTCTTTTTCCCCTTCCTCCAACTCCACCAGAGAGAAAACTACATCAGCTGGCTCAGGCTGATTTAGCCTCCAAATACAGAACAAGAGCCCACCAAATACAGAACAAGAGCCCACCAAATACAGAACAAGAGCCCACCAAATACAGAACAAGAGCCCACCAAATCTCATAAAAGAGCCTGTGTGTGTACCTTACCATAGAGTTTGATAGAAAACTTATATTGAGGGCCCAGTGCAATTTTGCCCCTTGGAATACCAAAAAGATCCCCCAAAACTCATAAAGGAGCCACCGTTTATACATTATAAAATAGTTCAATGGAAAACAAATTTCAGAAGACTATTTTCATGCAGACAAGTTTGAAAAGTAGCCCCCCCCAAAAAAAAAAACACACAACAACAACAAACAAACAAAAACAAACAAACAGAAACCCAACGAAAGAAATAATAATTCCCCCCCCCAAAAAAAAAACAAAAAAAAAACAGCAATGTGACATACTATGTGACATACACTGTCAGCTTATATATTCACAGTCAAAACGTGGGTCCGTTTATATTAGAAAAATATAGTTTGTAGGACAATATTCCATCTAGAATCTACACGTGCTGCCAATTTTACGCAGTAAGTAACATGGTTAGCTCATCTCCTGTTCAATCTTTAATTTCTTTCGCACATATATAGAGGAAGACGCACAGAGCTGGTGACAGGAAATGTATATCTTTCCTTTTCTGCATCTGTTTCCTGCCAGTAACATTTTAGAAGGAAAAAAAACAAAAACAATTATGTACATAGTTCATGGTTATTTAAAATGAGACGTGATAAATGCATTTGAAGTTCCTAATGGCAGGTTTTTATTGATGTTTTGTTTCCCATTTCACAATGGTAAGAAATCGTTTCAATATTTCAGACGTAATAATGAGTTTGGAGTTCCTATTGGCATTTTTAATACGAGTTTGTTTTCCGTTTTTACAAACATAATGTAAGAAAGTGTTTTGGTATTTCCTGAATAAAACTTATAAGAATAAAAGTCTTAGCCCATTTTCTTTTCAATTTAAAAATTCACATGGAGTTCTTTCATGTAAAATCAGATTCTAGTAGACAAGAAGTATATTTTTCCGGACTTCCTTTTCATAAAGAACCAAAGTCTGGTGAAATCTATTAATTTGTTTAAAAAAAACTTTGCCAACAACTGTCAAATAAGCTTTCTAAATGCCATTACTTGTTCCGTTACATTTCTGGTGACCTTTCGTAACCCGTTTTCCTTCTTTTTATATTATCTCTCTGATCTTTATAAATCTTTGTGTATCGATACTGTGTAAAATGTTTATATTTAAATTAAAGTTGTCTTGTTTCAATATTCAGTTAGGTTTTTAATTACAAAAAGTAGAAGAAAAAAGGGTTTGTACATCTGAAACATATTCATTTAATTAGGATTGTTCCCAAAAAATGCTCATATCGTCTTCAATGGGTTTAACACATGTGGGTAAAAATGGAAACGATTGTGATTATGGTATGCTGATTGAACTTTCGTTCATACAGTTTTGAATTCACCTTTTGACCAGGAAATAACCTAATATATTATCCTATTAAACCTGTAATTATAGTCACCTGCTGACCCCCATTTTCATCTTTTCATTCATAACAAAAATACAGGGTCCACTACCATTGTAAAACTAAAAAGAAAGAAACATAAACACGCCTATCAATTGTTAACCTAGGTTGGATAGTGTCCCAATACAGTCAAACTGTCTATTGATAGTCAGCCAACCTGTCTATAGCAGTCAACCTGTCTATAGCAGCCTATACTTGCCTACAGTGGCCACCGATAGTGTCCCATAAAGTTAAAAACAATTGTTATGGAACCTGTGTCCCAATACAGTCAAACTGTCTATAGCAGCCAACCTGCCTACAGCAGCCAATCTGTTTACAGCGCTACCTGTCTGTCTACAATGGCCACCGATAGTGTCACCCTAAAGTTAAAAACAATTGTTATGGAACCTGTTCATAGAGGTCACCTGTCTACAGTGGCCACTCTCCTTGTTTCCCTGTAGTTGGCCACTATATACAGGTTTGACTGTTTATGTATCTGGCTATCAAATTGTGGAGAATGTATGTTATCACAAATTTATTGCAAGGGGTAATTTTAGATTTTACAATTAAATTTGGTAATTTTTATTTTTAGAACATACATTTTGACCCCATGATGAACTTTCATTATCCTACAGTCTTTAGTTATATCCTGTGCCCTCATTTATGTGTTTTAAACCACAAGCCTTGCCAATTAATTCATTATTTAACTTTAACCCGTTTAAGACAATTCAATTTCATTTTTGGTAAAATAATTAACATTCATTCTGCATAGATGAATTTGTCTCGATAATGATATCACATGCCACTGACTCTTTGCTACATGTTTGAGCCTTTAGGATATATATTTGGTAATTTACCATGATTTCACAATCAAAACATGATAATGTAACTGTGAGACGACCCATAAATAGATTTCAATTTCAGACTATCCTGTATTTGCAATACTCCATGGATGTGGTTTCTGTTAAAATTTGATTATGAAATTTAATTAGTTCTACAAAAGTTGATTACACTGTAAAATCAAGAATGTTCCTGTGTTTCAAACAACATCATTGCACATGCACATAGTTTCATATTCCGAATGAATCAGATTATCTTTTAGATCAAGTAAACCAGGGGCCCCAAAAGTTATCAAATGCCAGCAATCATTTTTGTTATCTTTTAGAGGAAAAAAGTGTTGGAAAGCTATCGAAAACCAGCAATCACTTTTATTATCTTTTTGTAAGAGAAAAAAGTGTTTGAGGCAGTGCTGCCAAAAATAAGCAGGTCTTTATCCTGCACGTGTTTATGCAGCACTGCACAGCAACGCTCGTGTCAAGTTTGTTTCCCGAGTGATTTCCTCCATCGATCCCTAGACCCAACGCAGTTGCCTTTTTAAAAGCCATCGGCAAACCAAAACGGGCAAACAATGATAGGAAAAAAAGGGGTCAACCATAATCCATTAAACAGTCTTTCGAAATCCCGGCAAACCGAAAGGAAGTTGTAGAAAGCGCCGGATTGTTTTTCTTGGCTAGTGCCCGGTGTTTTTGTTCCGTTTTTTTTTTTTATGCCGGGACTTTGGATTGTTTTCCTTGCTCATAACGTTGGCACTAATGCCATTTAAAAGTTCCTTCACACACTTGTAACTGTTGCACTTGTAACTGTTGCATTACAAAAGCTCTAAAGGAATGCAGCATTAAAATCAGGATTTATTCTGCAAACCAGGGAAAAAAATCAAGAAAAAAAAAGTTCTCCCATTATTTTTATACATAAAAACAAATCAAATGAAATGAGGATTTATTCCGCAAACCAGGGGGAAAAATCTAGAAAAAAATGTTATCTCATATAATTTTTTGAATACATAAAAATTAAATAATAAAGAAAATCTACAAAAAACTCCCATGTATTTTAGTGTTCATAGAGAGCCTTATTTTCTGTCTTACATGAGGTTAAACAACCCAAAGTCACTGTCAGTGAGTCGGAGAATAAAATGTATAAGAAATAAGGGAAGGAAATGGATTTTAATCTGAACTTTCACTTTTGAAAAATATTGTCACCACCTTGGCAGTGAAAGGCTCACTTCCCTTGAATATTAGACAAGAAATCAGAAAGAAATCTAAAAGATAACAAAACATCTAGTTATATCTTTTACTGATGTGTGTCTGCATGTACATGTGTATTCCCTGTTGTACATGTGAATAAACAACCCTGAGTCACTAGATCAGTTAAAGGGCAATGAAACCCAAGCAAAATGTTGCTTTCATAGTCTTGAAGAGATTAAGAAGAACAATCTCTGAAAGTTAGAGCATAATCGGGTAAGAAACAAGAAAACTACGGCTCTTTGAAGATGTCCAATTATTCCTATGGGGAACTCAAATTGGCAACGCACTCTGATAAGTGTGTGGACAACTCCCCATATGTTTTGTACACAAATGTTCCCATTTTTACAGTTTTCTTCATAGTCACATTTTTCCATTCCCCCAACTCATGATATGTTATGTATAAAAGCATTCTACAAAATATATGTTGAACTCGAACAGAGGGTAAACATAAATTTTGAGAAAATTTAACAAAACTGAAATTTTGTGTACAAAATGTATGGGGAGTTGTCCACAACTTTGCCAGAGTGCGTTGCCAATTTGAGTCACTCGAAGAAATACATGGCTCTTTTCAAAGAGCCATAGTTTGCTTATTTCTTGACCGATTGTGCACAAATTTTCAGAGACTATTCATTATATTTCGTGTGTTATAGTGCATACAACAATTTGTCTGGATTTCATTGTCCTTTAATCAAAGAATAAGGTATGAAGTTCGGAAGGAAATGTGTGTGTTGTCTTCTTCCACTTTTTAAAAGTCTGGTTACCACCTTGGCAATAAAATGCACGCTTCCCTTGAATTTGAGAAAGAAAAAAAAATGAAATCTAACAGATTATGAAATGTAATATTGGCCTCGACTCGTAAAAAATAATTTGTCAATTCAACTTTCTGAATGTAATATCTATGTTTTTTGTCGGGAAACTTTAATATGGATGAATGAAAAAATAGTAAACTTGAAGTTTGGGTATTATCCAAACATTGATAGAAACAGTTTAACAATACATGCACAGTAGAGACACATTGTGATATTTTTTAATAACACTTTTTACAAAAGTCATTGCTTGTTTATTTCATTTGGAGATGCATAGCTCATCATGGCTCTGAAAAATGGTGGCTTTGACTTTGATCAATTTTTTATACCAACATTTGTATATTACTTATTGGCTATTTATAGATTTAACTTTGAAAAGAATGATGAAGATTATAGAATCTATTAACAAGTTCCTATTCATATCTATCATTTGATATGTGTGCATTTACGAATATTATATTAATCTTGTTGTGTCTTTTTCCCTTTTTTTTCTTCCGATTTTTAGGAGAAGGTGAGCGCGAAGGCGCCGCCCGAGCAGTACATCGAACGGATCCAGAAGGTTATGGAGCCGGGGAACACGTCCAAGGTCGGTAGTTTTAAGGTAGAGCATCCATCGCCAACGTATACCCTGCGGAAACCCTGTGCTTCCCCTGACTTTGTGCAATCAATATATATATATATATATATACATTATATATATGCAGCCTTGCTGTTTGAATGTTGGATGTTCCTAATATATATATTTGAAGAGGTTTTCTTGTTTTTTCCTAAAGGGTCTCAATTGGGGCAGGTTTTGCTGTGTTTTCTAGGCGCAAATTTTCTTTAAATTTTCTGTCTGCGGATCTGTTGATTTGTTGTGTTTTTAGACTCAAAATATCTTTGAAAAATTTATCTTTGATTGCTGGAATCATGATTAGGAGAAAAATAAACCCTACACCGTATTAGCAATCAGAAGTGTTGCGATGAAATACTTACATGATAATGCACATGTGGGACTGACATGCAGCAATTTAAGATTGTATGGGCTGTACAAAGTGTAGTAATTTCTATTAAATATTTTCAACTGTTTTAGAACCAATTTTTTCTTTTCAAATCAAAGTTATTTTTAAGGATGAAAATTATCACATTTTGTCTACTTTCAAATTAGTTACATTTCTACCTTTCAAAATATATATTTTTTAAATTTGGTATTTTAGGGCTTTCTACAAAACTGTCAATTATTAAAGTTTCTCTTTTGCTATAAAATAAGACTATTAAAACATTTTTTAAAAACTCCAAAATCAATTAAAAGTGAATAAGACCCTTTTGGAATAAAAAAACAAAACTACTCTTATAATATTTGAGTACTCCTTTGTGGATTTGTAAAAATTACACACATAGAATGTACACATGCATGTATATGTGTACAATTGTGTCTGTGTGTATATATATATATATATATATTGTGCGCACTCCTGCATGGCCATGTTGTGTACATGTGCAATGTATATATATATCGGCTGCTTCGCAAGTTGTAGGCGTCATAATATAGTGGTAATGTATATATTTGTGGTAAGAGTATCCACGTTCTGTATTTTCTTTTCTTTTTTTCTACCATTTACATGTTTTTATGTATCACTAATTGTTTGAAACATCCTCACCCATCTTTTTTGTTTCCTTTTCTTTTTGTATTTCTTTGTTTCCTTTAATATTTTTTTCTTCATTTTCCTATAAATTTGTTTACATTTTTATCATAGATCTGATATGATTTAATTGATCACCAGTTGTAATTATTATCTTTTGAATAGTAAGGAACATTTAATAATCAAGATTATTCCACTTTAGTATAAAATGTGTTCTCCATAGACTCTGGCCTAAGGATGTTCAGGACCAGTACCAAATGGGTTAAATGTATGATTACTAAATAAACTTATCTGTTTTTAATTAAAACGAGAAGATTTGTGACAACGACCAAAGATTATAAGTCGGTTGGAGGTTATCTTGGCTAATTTAATTGCCTTGATACACAACTTAATTATTTAAGGAAATCATAATTCTTGTCAAATTTGTGTCTCATAAAAATATGGAAATTAACGGCTGATTCTGATGGCAGTGATTCTTTTATGACTCAAAATATTGTCAAATAGTTGGAAGACATTTTCCCACTAGGGAGCCATAAATTAAAGTCAACTGTTTAAGAAAGGAAGCGAGATAACAAGATTGATATCTCTTTGTGTTTTTCAAATTAATTATGTTTATCAATTTATGACTCAAAATATTGTCAATCCATAAAAAGATAATTTTCTGTAGGGACCCATAAAATCTATAAACATCTGGAAAATATAAGATGCCTTATTTTTTTATTTTGTTCGAATTTTCACAGGAGAGCTAAATTTGACGGAAATTTGTATGATGATGCTAAATTATAAAGATACAATTTTAGATAGTAGGAATAGTAGGACGATCTGGGGACTCATAAAATACAGACATTTGGTGAAAATAGGATACTATTTAACAAGTTATCTGTTGCTGTTTTTTTATACTTATTATGTTTGAACTTAAAGAGCAACATTAGGTGGCAATTCAATGGAGGAAACTACATTATGAAGATAAGATTTACTGTGCAAAAGACATTTATGGCACATTGCTGTATGTCATACAAAAATAAATATTATAAATATTATATTTAAAAAAAATGTCTTCTATTACAAAGGTATACAAATTATGCTCATGAATATTGCAATTGCTTTAACTCATGTTTATGATTATGCCTGTATATTGCTAATATCTCTAAAAGTTTTGATGCTTCATAGATATTTTTTTTAGATTAGTGTATTGATTAAAAGGAAGCTCTTTGGTTTTGAGGATGATATAATTGTAATAACTATAAGGCTCATACAGCAATTGATGTCCACCCAAAAGAAAAACAAACAACAAATAATAATAATAATAATAATAATATGAACATTTATATAGCGCAGCTACAATAAATATATATTCTCTACTGCGCTTAAATTAGCAAAAAAACAGCAGCAAAAACTGTAGCAGCAAACTGTAACAGCAGCAAAAACAAAGTACAATACAAAAAAAAAAAATCGCAATTTAAAAAAAACTTTGTGGGCAGAACTTTCTAGATTTATTATAATGGACATCCAATGTGCAATGTATGGAATGTGCGGCAACAAATAGTTAACCCCTTGACTACAGGAACCCGGTGGGTTGTGTTACAAAGTCTACGGGGATTTCAGAAACTCGAAGGGAGTGGGTTAATCTATTTCTTCGGTTTTCTATATTCTACTTTTAATAGTAGGGTCCAATTTTAAATTCAAATTTTGTCTTCTGTGACTGTCCATCCATATGCAACTGTTTGAATTCAGTGCGGACATAAATTGGTTCCGACCTACGCTAATGGATCGAAAGGAAATTGACTGTCAGTGTACGACCCCATCCACTTCCATCTCGGTAGCCTCGTCAAACAGACTTTTCCTTCCTTTAGTTTATAAAGGTGACATTTGTGCTTTTTTTGCTATCATAATAGTGACATTTTATGTGTGTTTTTTTATGAAACAGACTTTTCCTTTCGTTTATTTAGGTGACATTTATGTTTTTCTGATACTGTATAGTGACATTTTATGTCGCTTTCGATTTGCCAACCAAACAAACAAATCTTCTTTAGCCTCCTGAAACAAACTTTTCTTCCTTTATTGGGATGACATTTATGCATTTAAGTGTTTTATCGGGAGTAGTTAGTGCATTTTTGTTAGTGTCAATATGTGATCCACCTATTTACATTTCAGTAGCCTCATGAAACAGACTTTACCTTCCCTTGAATATTGAAATTATATTTACATATTTGTTCATTCCAAGAGATAAAAAAACTGTAAAATAGGCTTTTCCTTTGTTATCTCTAGAGAGTGACATTTCTGTTCTTAAAGATTTTTCAGAGACATTATTTGTGTCAGTGCACTATAGATCTATTGCCATGTTATCATAGCCTTGTAACATTTAGTGATATTCAAAATTTTACCATTAATGTGTTCTTTTTAAAAAGTTTATGATCAGCCTGTTTTAGGAGACTAGCTGTCATTGCAGTCATAACTTATTTTCTTTCCCCATCCCCACCCCATCCCCTCTGTTATTTAAGTATCATTCATGTTCCCCAGTGGCACAGGGAACATTTATGTTTGAAAAGCTGCTGACTGCGAAAAACCACAAGACTGTTAATCTCTTTTTTTTTCTTCTCTTTTAAAAAATGTAAACTCTTTGTCTATGGGAACCCGATGGGCTATGTACAAGGACCAGCAGCATTTAACAATCTCAAAGGGAATGGGTAATAAAGAAATTGTTTTCTCCATAAGACAAGCTTTTACATTACAGGTGACAAAACAAATCTGCTTCCCCCCCCCCCCCTTCCCAGCCTCTATTCAGATGACATTTATGTATCTCTTTTGGGCACATTTATGAGTGCTAACTGCAGGTCACAAAGACCACAACATAATTTCTTTGTTTATTTTCTTTGAACATCAAACATGGTTTCATGTTTTCAGGGACTAGCTAATAAAAGCTAAAAGAGAGAATCCCCTTTATTCATATTCCCCCGTTTTGACATTTATTGACCGTTTTGCAAACATTTATGTTCAATAAATGCAGGTGATGAAATTCGCAGCTTAGGTCAGCTTATTTCTACAAAACATACTTAGAGCTGACATACAAAAATATTCACCCTCTCCTTTCTATTTTGTGAACGTTTACATTTGAGTTCCATTAAAATGCAGTCACCAGAAACCAGGAAGCAACATTTCAAATTATTGGTCAATTTAAATGAAAGATCAGCCTGTTTTAGGAGACTAACTGCCATAGCTGCTACTGCCAAAACAAATCTACCCTCCCTCCCTTCTCTTTTCCACAATGAAATAATCCCACTTTGGGAACATTTATGTTCAATAAATTCTTCACTAAAAAAAACCCACTGAATCTCTTCATCTCTTGTTAATTTTTTGTAATAACAATTGTGTACTGCAACTGGGTTTGAGCATGCATCAATTGAATAACAATCAAATAACAGCCTGTCTGCAGGAGACTAGCTGTCACATTTGTCCCTTCCCAGACTCCTTTGGGGGAAACGAGGGGGTTGGGCGGCGGATGTACGAAGCCCCATCGCGAGGATTACTTGTCGGAAAAAATAAAAGGAAAAAGATGTTAACAAATATGACTGACTGGCCTATATGACAATGTTATTGATTTGCTATATCTATTGATGTACTAGACTACTGTAGTAGGCCTATACATGTAGATTATAGGTTAACATTATGGTTATTATGTACACTCGATTTGATCACTATAATAATGCAAGCTTTGCCTTCTTATCTATCATCCATTTCTGTTATGAAATGAAAAAGTAAATAGTTACAATATAAATGCATATTTTACAGTCATCATATTTAACATCATAATCAGAGGGGCTAACGTGATCATGTTTAGATGAAAACTAATGTACATATGAATTATGAATTGATTAAATGTTAGATAGAAAGATTGAACATAGCATATTAAAATAAATGCCACAAAAAAAAAAATCATGACTGCATGTTGCCACAAAATCACAGCAATGAAAGTAACTTTATTCACCTGCCAGATGTTATAACCAAAATGCTTTATAAAATGATACAAGCATTAATTTTTCTCATGCTCAAGGCTAGACTGAATTTGTGTTTTTTCTCACTTTATTTCCAATTTCTTTTCTGTTGTGTAACCTTGCATGTAATTCTTATATTGTGCTATTGAATCTTTTCTTTATTGACCTATCTTTTTATTATTGATTTGGTAATGTGACTTATTTATTTTGTTTCTTTGTTTACAAATGTGGATGTGCTGTTTAGATTTGTTGTGTTATGAATATTTTTGATGTGGTTTGTATATTGTGTGTCCTGTAAATTACCTATTCTGTATCTGTTTAAATTATTTTTTGTATTTGTCATTTGTTTTTGTTTATTTAGTTTTCTACAATGTCAAACAACTATGAAAAAGAAGACAATTTCAACATAACAAAATATGTATACATAATAACATTAAACAATAAAAGTATACTGTACCCTAACAACAAAATACATGTATATGTATACAGTTATCAAAGTTTTAAGTGTCAAAATCAATGAAATAATATTTGCTGTTCTATACCAAAGTATTAATTCAATAATATATATACATTTTTAATATATGACAAAATCATCAAGTATTAATGACCATTCTTTAAATGTCAAAGTAAATGAAATCATAAAGCGGAAAGAGTGAATATATATGAATGAGCTCTAGGACAATCATGACACAAATATCTTTACTGAAATGAAAATATGACTTATATGAACTTGCCGACCAAATTATTTAGTTGAAATTAAGATCTCAAAACCAAATGAACTAGAAATGATACAAGAAAAGGTTAAGGACGGTAATTAAAAATTCACTGTTTGTTTTGATTAAAACTTGATGAATTTGAAATTCATGCCTGACAAAACCATTCCTCTATAGAAAGGTGAAATCAAAATAAATGAAACTGATATACCGGAAAAAGAAGAAGAAAAAAACGGTGAAGCTTTGCTGTAGGGCAATTTCTAGAAGACAAGATCAATTAATATGCCATGATTGAATTCAGCCATACTACTTGCCAATCGTATTACATCAACGTGACCCACTTGTCAGTGATGGATGGAGAGTAATTTGTAAAGATGGATTCGAAGCAAGAGAAGAAAAACAATGAGAGGCAATATATTTGAAGTAGCAGCAAAAAAGAAGATGGAGATATAAAATAAATTTAATGGATAGATAAATTAAAAAACCCTTTAATAGCAATAAGATGGATATGCACTGAAACATATTCAGAAATGTATTAATAACAAAATGACAGATTATCTGTAAATCACTTTAATTTAAAGGTATAAATGAGGTAATGATATGTATAATATTACCCAGATGTTATGTACAGATATATATATATATATATTTAAATAAAGGGGGGGGGGGGGGGGGAAGAGAGAGATAATGAACTAAATGAAGAGAGATATTGATTGAACAAATACATAGATTACCCCCCCCCCCCCCCCCCCCCCCCCCCCTCCCCCTAAGAAAAGGCTTTAATACATGGACCCCTCCCCATGATTGAGTACAAACAAAGGAAGAATATAGAATAAAAGAATAATTCATGACCTAAAATATAAAATGATTAAAACATTTAAACGAAGAGAGAGAGAAAGGCATGAATGAAAAAGTGACAGATTGCCCTCAAAACTTCTAGGGGATTTAGAGCGTGATTAGATTTGCAATATGCCTCAATTTTGTTCTCCCTTATGACATTTATGTCACCCAATTTATGCATTTTTTATGGGCCCATATGTCAATCTTGCGTTGTGAAGTTGTGCCTAAATACAAACTTTGTGTGTTCATGCATAGCTGCACACGTGTGTGCATGTACTCAAACACAGACTGTGACACACACATACCAACAGACACACACACAATGCGCACTGTAATACACAGTCACATACACATGCACTGTAATACACAGTCACATACACCAAACTACATGTTTAAATGCACAAATACCATGTACTTCCTTGAAATAAACAAACAAAACTAGTTTTAAAATTATGCTTTTTATTTCCCAGGCAAAAATTAAAAAATAAATATAGATTGAAATCTAGTGTTTGGTTTGAATTTAACTCCATAAATAAATAGACTGTTATTTTTTCAATTATGTCTCATATTATGTTCTAACTTTGCTAAAATATGTCCTTCTTCCCAAAAATTTATCTCCACCAAACAGAGAACGAAAAGAAAGCAGTTTGACACATCAACGCAGAATCTCAGAGACCTGGAAATCTCATTGAGAACGAACAACATCCAGTAAGTTTCATTTATCTTAATTTAAAAAAAGAAGTGGTTTGCCTTCTATTCAAAACATTAATTTTCTTGACATTTTAGTCAGATAGATGGGAACGGGTTTCCTTAGCACTGTGTGCGTCTAACAGGTGACTGGCTGGAATACTCCCTTGGGAGTGGAAAATGTGCACTTAATGTGCAGGAATGATTGCAATGTGTATCTGTTGACCGGGGAAATAATAATCGTGTAAAGTGCTATGTAAATAACCGTTATTATTATTATTATTACTATTTTAGTGTGAAATGCGAGTAACTGCATGTTAATTAATTGTATTCCACCTGATTTACTTAGTTTTGAAAGAAGAATCATCAGCAACAGTTTGAAATTCCAGATGGAATATTGCCGAGGGAAATCAACCAAGAAAACGAGAACAATGTTTCTGTTAAATTTACCCTTTTTACTGGGTGTCAAAAGTTAAAAGGAAAAGAATGTTCTTGAATATCAATATTTAGGTTTTATTGTGAAAAATAAAGGGAATCACAAAAATACATAGTACTAGTACTAGCTCATCATTTGATAACTGTTTTTGTCAGTTTTGTAAATGGATTTGTCAATTTTGAAAAAGAACGCTCTGGAATACCTTTATAGGTTATTGTGAAAAATAAAGAGAATTGTTGAAATTAAATATTAGCAACTAGTATGATATGATATCATCTCTAAGCGTCTTACACAATTGGATGCTCCTCATTTGGTATCTGTTAAATTTTGTTGGATTTGCCAATTTGGAAAAAAAGAATGCTCTGGAAAAACCTGCCAAGATTTATGGGATTGTATATAGGCACATCCCCTTATCAGGTGATATCACCGATGGCTCGTCGTCGATCGCTGCAAGAGCAACAGCGTCCCGTCCCCGGACGATAAAACCCGGTAATTTATCACTGCCAAGTGAGTAAGAGGGAGCATGCTCTCGCGTGTCAGTTATCAGTCACGTAAGCCTGTTGTAGTCGACTGATGCGCCAACCAACCGCCACTGGTATAACCGCATACATTCATCATTACATTGTACTGTACTGTGCTGTGCTGTACATGACAGTACTGAGATCATGTGGTTTAATACTCGGTTTAGTCATCGCGGCTCTGTCATTGATCAAACTGTATTATACTGCATGTTTTCTTAAGTGAAAGTGCATCTTTTTTGTTGTTGCCTTTATATATCAAGTAAATTGTAAGGTCTGTGATAAATTCTCTTTTCTGTGAGTCAATTATAAGGTTTGATTTCTCACTCTGTATTTTGCTACAGGTTGTGACGATTAAAAAAAAAGAAGATGTTTGTGCATGTACGCTGCAAGGGAGAATGCTACAGTTTAATTTTGTTTTCGCTTGTTTTAATACAAATGATTATATGATCACTTTTGCCAATTAAAGCGATTCTTTCATAAAATATTACTTAAGTATCTATTATTACATTCATATGACATCTATGACGTCTATTACATCTTTGAAAGAGAACCAAAGTTGGCGTTGAGTCTGACATTAAAATTTCTTGGAAAGCACACTTCAGTTACTTCATTACGTGAATGAGTCGATACAGTAATTAACTTTAAATCATACTTTTCCTGTCTTCTAGTCCATTAACTAGGGCAGTTATATATGTTTCTTTTATAATAAAATCAAATATGATGTTCATTGTGACCCTTTGAAACAAATGTCACGTTGAAAAGCATTAATTCCCCTAATGCTACATGTGTCATAATTGTTCATGTGTGCGTGATAAAACTTGAGTATTAGATATGATTTGAGCAAGAAAATTGACATGCAAATGTCATTGTCCATGTATTGTATTGTCAGATATGCTACAAGTGCTGGAAATCTGATGAATAAAGAAAATGAGACCCATTTCTTAATAAATGACCCTGAATTTGAGGTTTTAGAAAAAATACTTCGTGAGAGAAAGTGATTGACAAAGAAAGATCAATTACTTCTTTGAGATAAAAGTAGATTTAAGAAAGTAACAGCAAAATATCCTTCAGCCTCGGAGTAGGTTTATTGTCAAGGTTTTATTACATTTCCTTTTCTCAAAATTGTGGCAAACAAAAAGGCCAAGTAACAATTATTTCTTTGAGCCTAGACAACCAAAGAATTATTCAACATTGGAGTAGGTTTATAGGCAAGGTCTATTACATTTCCTTTTCTGATTTTTTTTCTCAAGATTATGGCAAACAAAAAAAGGCTTAGAAATTATATTTCTCAATCTTGACAACCAAAGAATTGTTCAACCTTGGAGTAGACTTTTAGTCAAGGTCTGCTTCATTTCCATTTTTTTTTTTGGATTAAAAACAGAGAGAGATTAATGGCTTCTTATGGCATGCAAAGGGGTTCAAAATTAATACCAGTTCCTCAAGATTAAAGGGATCTAGTAACTTTGTTGACGTGTGCAAAAATTGATGAGTGGTTGATACAATGTATATTGTTGTTGTATGATATGTCCACTGGGTGTTGTGTGAAAATTTCAAGTTAAATGGACGTTATATGGACGAGTAATGAGCAAAAATGCAAAGTGATATTCACTAACTCATTGCACTCACTTTGTACACGGTTTTGGCGATCCATGGGATAATTTAACATCTGAACACTTCAATCGTAAATATATTTTTAACGAAAGGGAAATGTGAAAAACCAAAACCTTTCCCATGCTTTTATTGTTGATACGAATACAACGAGGTATGAGGGAACCGCTAGAATTCCAATTGGATTTTGAGGATTTGGACAATGTAAACTAAGTCCCTTTAACGTTGGAAGATGAACGACTCTTTATGGCAAGCGAAGAGAGTTAACATTATTCCTCAGTGCTTGACAACCAAAGCATGGTTTTTATAGACTTTCAAGTGTTTTAAAATCATATTGTCAAAGTCCATTACAGATATTTACAGTTTTGTTTTCTTCAATCGCCATTCTCCTGCCCCTTATTGGCCCATTTTGTATTGTATTGAGATTGGTTTGTAACTGTGAAATTCTGTTAAATTAGCTGCACGTCACCTTTCCCTTCATTTTGATACAATAAAGTGACATTTTTGTGACTGAAACCGGCAATAATTGGTAATTTATTAACCCATTTGGGACTGGTCCCTCTATACACGAATTGAATAGTCTTGACTCTTGAATAACTTTGTTACATATTATATATTTACATATTCAAGTGAGAAAGACAAATTTGGAGTGTGTTTAGTTTCAATTCCGTTGTAAATGACTTGTTATTGTAATAATAACCAAAGCCAAAGCCTAGAGGGGACAGATAGGAATATGAAAGTGAACTTATTGCAAAATATCATATGCTGTCACATGCTGCCTTTGTGATACATACAATACCGGGACTATAAATGGAAAGTTCTCTTGCGTTACACATATTGATTACTGGGTTTTTTCCTTTCACACAAAACAGGAACTCAATAAATGCATATGATATCAAGAAAAGAAATACTGTAAATTAATATTATAAGTAAAACAAACTAAATTCTGAAAATGTTTGCGAAAGATCAGGCTGCCATATAAGCTTCTTGAGCTGCTAAATATGTAAAGAAAGAGTTTTCTGATGTTACACATATTGATTACTGTGTATTTTTTCTTATACAGAGAAGCACGTAGTAATAATAAATTATATTTATATAGCACTAAATACAGTGTTTCTATTAAATTATTATCCTTGAAAATAAATGATTATAAAAGTATAATTCTTTGAAATATCTCACCCTTGGGCTTTGAAATCCAGCTGGAGCACTCGGTCAAATTCAAGTTAAAATGTAATATTTGTTATCTGAAAACGTCTGCATTTTGAACCCATTAAAGACAGACGTTTATTTGTCTCCAAATATTTTCCATAGAGTTTAGCGAAAGATTAATAATATTAACATGATATATAAAGCTATCGCAAGTGTGGAAAGCATACAGAAGGTCTTTTTTTTTAAACGTAGAAAAAAATGTACCTTCGCAAAAAGTTATCTTTAGGAAAGGGTGTTCAAAAAAATGAGAGCCGTTGAAGTTTCAACAGAAAATCACTAGCGTTAATAGGATATTGAAGCTGATTTATTAGCAACTGCAAATTATCTTCGGAAAAAGGTGTTAAATAATTCAATCAAAGGAACTTTATATTAAAACATAAAACTGCTATCACAAGCCGGAATAAATACTGAAAGACCAACTGCAAAATTGTCCAGAAAGGATGAAAGTGTTTAATAGAAAGTAGATCAAGTGAACATTGGATTAAACTAGCGGGCAATTGCAAACTTAAAGGGATCTAGTAACTTTGTTGACAAGTGCAAAAAGTGATGAGTGATTAATAAAAATATGTATTGGTGTGATCTGATATAACCACAAAGTAATGTGTGAAAATTTCACGTTAATTGGATGTTTTTTGGCCAAGATATGAGCAAAATGCAAAGTGATATTCACTAACTCATTGCACTTACTTTGTGTACACGGCTTAAATTATCCCGTAGACAATTTAACATCTGAACACTTCAATCGTAAATATCTTTTGTAACGAAAGGGAAATTTGAAAAACCGAAACCTGTCCCGTGCTTTTATTGTTAATATGAATATGAAAAGGTATGAGAGAACCACTAGAGTTCCAAGTAAGTTTTGAGGATTTGGACAACGTTACTAATAAAGTCCCTTTAAACAAATACGTAATAGTACCCATTCAAAGTTATTGTTGGAGAAACAAGTGTTAGATATTTGGAACACTCTGATATTAGATTACTGGAACATGCAATCACACATCTGAAATTATATTGAAGCTCTTTAAAAACCAATGAAAAAAAGTTCCCACTACAAAATAATCCAGTAAGGAAGAAGGCATTAAGAAATTAGATCAATTGAGCATTAATTAGATAAAATGAACAGACAATCATCAACATGAAGTTTTTTTTTTTGTATATAACTTGAATGTTCCTACTTCAACCTTATTATAGGATGAACATGTTAAGGAATTAGATCAATCGAACATTAGATTTCCTTGAACTATAATCACACATGCCAACAATTTTAACTAACGTTCCTATTTTAAAATAATCTTTGGATGAAGATGTTAAAGAATTAAATCAATTGAACATTTAATAGATTACTTGAACTAGCAATCAAACATGCAAAATAGTGGCTTTTTAAAGAGTTTTTTTTGGGGGGGACAGACCAGCTGCAAAATACTGAATAACTTGGAAAAAGGATGTGAATAAATTAAATTGATTTAATACTAATTAATTAAATAAAATGAACAGGCGATCACAAGCTTGAACATTATTTTAAGGTTTTTAAGAATCACAAGTTAGCCAACATTGTCTCATATATTTTCTTTTAGTAAATTAATGTACATATTTCTAATTTATTTTGTACATATATATTGCTCTTAAAAATAAGGGGGCGAGATCGATAATAGGTACACCTATAATATTTCATAAAACACTTACAATTGTTGTAAGTGTCCAATTAGTATAACTATTTGGTCAACAGCCAATCAGCATGGAGCATTTCAGCTGTTGCCATGGTAGTTACAATAATTGGACACTTGCAACAATTGCAAGTGTTTTATGAAACGGGGCACTGGTGAAGAAATATTCTTTATATGAGCTTGTTTCAAAGCATCTAGAATTCAATGATATCTGTTATTTCTTGACATTAATGATTGATCATTATGTTTTACTAATTTGCTGTTGAAAAGAGTGTTAAATGTAAAAATAAAAACAGGATCTTAGTTTAGCGCCAGGTAACCTTGATATGGGCAATCAGTCTAGACTCCTAATTGAGTTCAAAAGTTTGCATTATTGTAGGGGGGAAAAGGGGGCGTCAAAAGGCTGTCAATTTTTAACCTACCGTAAAACTCCGTGTATAAGACGCACTTTTTTTCCGTCGGAAAATTTTCAAAGTGGGGGGTGCGTCTTATACACAGGTACAGCCAAAAAAAAAAAAAAAAATTTTTTTTTTACATTTTTTTTTTTGGGGACACCCTGTAGTCATGTTTAATGCATATTACACTGGTCTAGGGCGTGACAAGAGCTTGATATAAGGGGGAACATTTATCAAAATATACCTTTTTCCTACATAAATGATAGTGAACACTGCTACTAATTGAATATTCAGATATTCATGAGTAGCAACTCTCATTTAATATTCAATTTTCTAAACAGTGGTTCTACATTTTTCTCAACAAAAAAGTTATTAATGAATTTAGTATTTTGCATATTTAATGAGCATTGCTACTCATGAATATATGAATATTCATGAAAAAAAAATCTTTTTTTTAGAAAGTTGGGGGTGCGTTTTATACACGAGTGCGACTTATACACGGAGTTTTACGGTATTGCTTTGTAAAGTTTTAAGATCGCTTTAAGATAAAATAAAATATTCTTTATTATGAATACAAAAAGCTGTCAATTTTTAACTTATTGCTTTGTAAAGTACCACTTTCCCCTATTAGGTAAGCAGATAAATTAGAATATTCTTTAGTATGAACACAAAAAGCTGTACATTTTTAACCTATTGCTTTGTAAAGTACCACTTTTCCATTTTTTAGTAAGCAGATAAAATAGAAGTAATTTTTAGTATGAATATTATGTATTGCATTTATATAGAAAATTAGGGTACGCACACTTGCACGCTGGCCTGGGACCATCAACATTTCGCTGAATATGACAGACTTTTTAATCTTTGTTTGGGGCCACCAAATTAAGTTTTGTGGGCCACTCAAATTGATGACGCTCTGATTTAACTTGCCTGATAAGGCAACGAGGAAGAAGAGTTCATTTCTAGCATTGGCTTGTAAGCATGGGTCAAAACTAATGTACATATTGTTTATGTTCAAACAGGGGACTACCCTAGATTGAGAAGTTATATTTTTATGAAGTGAACAAAAAAATAACCAATCACCATGAGTTAATTTATGCCTCTTGATGCCTCTCTAATTTGTGCCTCTTGAAGTTCCAGAGGTTAAATATAGAACTTATGCTATAAAGTGTAAAGAAACAATCACCATAAGTTAATTTGTGAAAGCAGCGTGCAATATTCTACATATGGAATGCAATTCACTATGGTGGGATAATATAAGTGGTTAATTCATGAAAATTTCACAGAATTAGTGCAATTATCTTTCCCCTTTGTTTCCATCATTAAGTGAAATAGATGCAGCATTCCATAGAAATTCCTGTCTACACATTATATTTGAGCATTTCATTTTTGTAGAAATTCCTATCGTACAGTAGGTCTAATAAACGAGCATTCCATACTAATTTTCAATCCAAATACTTTTCTTTCAAATATCATTTGATGTGAGAGTTTATTGAACTGTTCAGGAATTAAATTAAGAAAAAAAATTACATACAAAGTTTTTTTAATGGAGGATTAAAATCATATTAGGCAAAGTTCATTTATTAAACTTTCATTAATAACTGTGTGCATAAAGTAATGAAAATAGAAACTTTATTAATACACAAATGTTACATCATGAAACTATTAAAAACTGTATTTAATTAAAGTTATCTGCACAGTATTTTTGAAGGTGTGACGTGATTTCAGCAATTAGGAGAAGTTTGAATACAGAAAGGGAGTAGTGAACTTGTGACGCCATGGCCGTGGCCGTGCGGAACCTTTACCCTTGAAAAGATAAAATGCCCCCCTCTGAAGCGTAGAGTCGCAGAGTCAAGGAAATGAGGGAAATTATGCAATCTTGATGCTGCAGACGTAGCGACAAGATCAGGAGGGTCGTCTGGGTTGTTAGGTCGTCACTTCAAGCTGTTATGTGTTGATTAGCTTAGCTGCCTACAAGGTTGCGGATTGGTTCATTAACAGGGCAAGAAATTGTAACTTACTCTTTCAAGACCATCGCAACAAGCCAGCGAGGTTTTACTCTCATTAAATCAAGCATTGCGGGTTGATAAGCTACCCGGCCGCAGATCGGTTTATTAACAGGGAAAGAAATTTTAACTAGCTCTATCAAGACCATAGCAACAAGCCGGCGAGGGTTTTTTCTGTCGTTAAATCACCCGTTTAGCATTTGATTTGTGACAAGGCTGCAGATTAAGAGAGCAAGACATTGCAAGATGGCAAAGACTATGTTCGTTTCTTCATTAAATTAAGCTATTTAAAGTTGATTAGCTACAAGGTCATACATGAATCGGTTCATTAACAGGGCAAGAAATTGTAACTAGCTCTCTCAAGACCATAGCAACAAGCCGGCGAGGGTTTTTCTGTCGTTAAATCATGCTGTTAGCATTTGTTTTGTGACGAGGCTGAAGATTAAGAGGGCAAGACATTGCAAGATGGCAACGACGACGTAGGTTCGTTTCTTCATTAAATTAAGCCATTTAAGGTTGAGTAGCTACAAGGTCATGAATTGGTTCATTAACAGAGCAAGAAATTGTAACTAACCCTTCCATTACCATTGCAACAAGATGGCAAGAATTTCTGTCATTAAATCACCCTGTTAGCATTTGATTTGCAACAAGGCTGCGGATTGGTTCATAAACAGAGCAATACATTGCATCTTATCCTTCCATTACTATAGCAACAAGATGGCGAGGAATTTCTGTCGTTAAATCAAGCGTTAGAGGATGGTTAGCGACAAGGCCAGGGATTGGTTCATTAACCGGGCAAGAAATTGCAAGATGGCGATGACTTCTTTATCAAATCAAGCTATTTGAGGTTGATTAGCGCACAGGGTCATGAATTGGTTCATTAACAGGGCAAATGTTGCCCGTAATTAAAAATCTGAAGCAATTTTTACAGTTGTTATTTCAAGTTAATTCCCCAAGGACAAAAATTGGACCATGTATATTTGTGCAGTCTCATTTTTTTAATAGAGTGATACCAATTACCCAGAGGGCAGAAGACTGTCTTGGGGAATTAATTCAAATTGTAATTGAAATAGATATCAAGTAATAATAGTACTTAGTAGTTCACTAATCGAAAGAGATCTGCAGTTGCTAAATATGAAATTATGAAATGGCAAAAATATAAACATATTTTATGTCTGATTCGTTTTAAAAGTATGACCTTGTCAAAGTGTTCTTGTCTGGGTTCTATTCCCATGTGTAATTTGTCTTTTTCTTGTCATAAATATATATACATGTATATATTTTTAAAGAATTTTTTGCAGTAGCCATTATTTTCTGGAAATGTAATTTCATTAAGATGTTTGCAGGACTAATTTTCTCAATTTGATAAAGAGTATTTTGAAATTGCATAATGAACTCCAGTTTGTGCAATATATGTAAGCCTTACTTATTCAGTTATTGGGGAAGTTGACTTGTTACTCAGTTCATTAATATATGGATGACTTTGAAATATATACAAGTCATTCGTCAAAGGTATTGAAAGTTATTTTAGGGCAAAGAAATGTATATGATTCCTAATTTCAATTTTGTAAACAGTTTTGTGATAAATATGGTGAAGCTTCTGCTTACAGTTTCCTTAATTATTTTATTTCTCAGTAAAACGTTGTTGTGAGGTATTTGCCCTTTGAAGTAAATAATTCTGTTATTGTTTCAAATGTCCCATCATTGTGCGAAACGGCCTTGCAATCGAGAAACACATTCGATGCAGACAATATATCGAATACGCTAGAAACATTACGATGGAGACAATACCCGCTAAATTAAGACCCCAGAATCAATACTCGTCTCTAATGAGACCCATAATTGAATTGTTGTCTGAATGACAGCGGCGCTTAGGGGAAATGGGATCATTTGGATGTGTGTTTTGTCTCCATTTTTGTTAACCAATCATTCCATTGGAGATTCTGAAATCCCCCATAGACTTTGTACATAGCCCCACTGGGTTTCCATAGGCAAGGGGTTAACTTGTATGTCCCTGGTGCCGCAGGGTTGTATGCGTTTATGGCCCGGTCAGATATCAACGGATAGCGGAAACGAATGCCCAACGAATAGAAAATTTGAAAGTGATGAAAGTCGTCTCCATTGCTTTATGTACAAAACATAGAACAACGTACATTGTACATCACTGGACAAGGAACGGACAAGAAACGCATACGAACGGAGACGAACGGATGGAAAATTTAGCTCTCCGTTTGACGTCCGTTTACGCAATCTGTTGATATGTGACTGGGCTATTAGTAGTAAACAGTATTTCTAGCATTATATACAGGTGTTAACCCGTTCAGTACTAGTTGATTTTGATACAACATGTATTCTACATAGACCACAGTCTTAGTATTATGGGGACCAGTTCTCAATGAGTTCATGTATCTTCTCCTCAATATTGTTCATTCCTCCAAAAAGATATGTTATGTCACAACAGGTTCTTCCCACAAGCTGGGGCTACCAAAATTGAGCCCCCCCCCCCCCCCCCCCCTCCCCTAATTCAAATGTCCCTTGATTTTGTTTTCTGTAAACCTGACTGGGAAACTAATGGGGCCCATAAAGGAGATTGGCTCTTCTCTAACTTAGAAGCTTCTCAATGTTTACGCAATCAGCTTTGTAACATGTAGTCTAGTGTATAAAGATGAAAGTAGCTTGAAATAAGAAAAATTAAAAACATTACAGCTTTTATATAATTTTTTATGCCAGTATGACATCAATTAAAAAGCATAAAAACATGATATAATAGAAGATATGACAAAATAGCCAAAGTTGGTTTGATCCTAAAATATAATATTCTCACTACATTGTAATACTTTATCCTTGAATCTCCTTTCCTCATCAAGATTCACTATAAAACAGATACAAAATATCATAAAAAGCCACAGACTATGCGTACATTACGGTACACATTTAATGGGTACATCAGGTAAAATGAAATGTTGTCTTAGATTGAATTACAATTACCAATATGTGCAACAGCTCAAAAATGACAAAGTGTATTCAATCTTTTACTACAATCTGTCCTGTGTACAAAATTTAAATTATGATGTTAATGTTGTTACTCAATTCATCGCAGTCTACCACTGGTGGAATACACAATTTACATGTTTGTGTTGATAAATTCAATACTCATTTGGTTACTTATTTCATAGCACTAGTTGACCTGCACATCACAACCATATTCAGAATGGAAGCCTGCAGTTTAATTTGAAGAAGAAGAAGAAGAAGTCAATAATTGATGGAATACACAAAAACATGCTTGCATTGATAAATTCAAAGGATTGAAACGAAGTTACAGAAAAGAAGAAGAAAAAAGATGCACAAGTGTTGAATGTCATTGAACCTCTTGGCTATATGTCACTTAATCCGTTGGTAGCATGCGCAGCTTGTTTCGCCAATATCGGCCCGGTTACGAAAATGCCGGAGGCGTAGAATGCTCCAGCGTTGTCCGTTGATTAACAAAATTGCCATGGCAAGATGTCTGTATGAATGAAATTCCTTCTACGAGGCCTATACCATGTTAAATACGCC